>OZ018323.1:5734629-5837955 GCA_963969495.1 Ceratothoa steindachneri
GTTAACATTCTTTATCATGTTAATCCCCTTGGCTGTTAAATACCTTTTTATCTATTTAGTATCCTGTTATTATGTACATTTAATTATCATTTAACATCTTGTGAATTGCCTTTTTAATTATTTTACATTTCCATAAATAGTAACTGGTTGTATACCAATTTGTATCAAGTTATACTCAATCAATTATCTTTGTTTTCATTCTTAATTCTTAAAAATAATATATTTTCATACTTCTTGTATTCAAACACTTCGTGTTTACCACATTGTCACGTAGGCCGAATCAAAAAATTCAACCTTCATCTCTAACAATCTAATTTATGTGTACAGGATATTGAATTTATATGCTATTTAGTTCAACAATATAATAACCAGTACACATAAAGGTGTTGTACTTAGGTACTTAAAAGATGGACAGCCTTTGAACTCTTTTTAACCTTTCTGGAAATTGAAAGCCACACCGGCGAGAAAATGGCAAACCAGGTGCTGTAGTGCTTAGCTGAAACTTGTAGGCTAATTTTTCAAAATGTAGGCATCAGTCTTTTGACAATGCTGTTAACATGTCTGGGCGTTATAAGGGGATGCAGCAACTTTTTTCAGAAATAAATAAGTTTTCTATATATGTACCCTGTGCAGCTCACTCACTAAATCTGGTTGACCGAAGTGCTGTTTACTGCTGTCAAGAAGCTGTTAATTTCTTCTCTACAGTACAATTCTCTAAACATTTTTTTTAGCTTCAATGAGGCGGTGGAAATTTCTTAAAGATCATATTAAAAATGAAAGTGTCTTGAGATCCCTCTCTGTACAAGATGGGAAGCACATGCTATGGCAACTGCAACAATTTAAAAATCTTTCCTCGAAATTTTAGAAGCATTAGAATATATACCCGAAGACCAGCCATAAGAGGGAGACGCTAGAAGAGAAGAACATAATATTGCAGATCAGATGCAAGAGCTAGAATTTGTTTTATGTTGAATTTTTGAAATGAGATTTTGCAGAATGTTCACAGAATTTTCAAAGTTCTAAAAAATGAGGATGTGAACATAAAAACATGTGCAGATCTGTATGTATCATTAGCTGACCAAGTGGGCACTTCACAAGATGAATTTCAAAAATGTGAAAAAAATGCAAAGGAAATGTTACCAAATGTTGATTTCAAGGCAACTACAACTCGCAAACGTAGCAGAAAGAAGGTTCCCAATGACGGAGATAAACCTGAAGCATATCTAAATGCCAGAGATAAATTTCGCCATCTTTTTACACAATTGTTGACAAACTTGCAACTGAGATGAAGAGAAGAGGAGATATATACAAAGAACTTGCAGAGAGAGGTTTTTCTTTTCTAAGTGATGACCATATAATGTCACTTCATCCTCTACTAACATTGAAAGGTATTCTCAGTGTTGTCAAAAGCTAAGCTTAAGCAGTTTCATTTATATTTGCATCATAAGTTCAGTGGAACAGAAAATGTAAAAACAAGATTCAGTCATGTTGAACTTTATAAAATAATTTTAAAAGAATGTTGAGTGTTCCTTTCCAAATGTAGACATTTCCTTGGGTATATTTTTAACATTAATGGTCACAAATTGCTCAGCTGAGCGTTCATTTTCACGTTTGAAATATATTAAAAATCCCATCAGAACAACTATGCAACAAGGCAGGCTGGATGGTTTATCTCGATTATGAATAGAAGCAGATGTGTGACGTAAGATTGGTTATGAAGATCTGATCAAAGACTTTGGAAAGGAAAAAGGTAGTAAAAAATATTCAACTATAAATATAATGGAACCATACAAAATAAATATTATTTTCCTTCTTACTGTAAATTTGGTTTAATTTCAAATTATCGATAAATAAAAGTTTATTTTATGGTTTATTATTGTTTATATTTTGGCGCACCAAAATTTTTTAGTGCTTAGGGTCTCTAAGGGTGAAAACTATTTTAACCGCTATGTGAAGGTGAATCAACATTCTGGGGGATTGAGGATTGTAGCTCAGTCGATGGTTCTGATCGCAATTAACGCTTTATGAGCCAGAGCTGTAAAGTAACTAAGTAAATTATTTTAAGTACTGTACTCAATTAACTTTGTTATACTTTTACTTCTTAAAAAGTTCTCCATAATTTGCGTACTTCTACTTCTACTTGCGTATTTTTTCTTATGTTACTTTTACTTCATTACATTTGAAAAACATAAAAGTATTCGTTACTTCTCAGTTAATTTTTGCCAATCAAAGACGTATAAGCAAAAGTCAGGCGATGACCAATAACAAGCATGTACTCTGGTTTAAACCAATCATAAGCATTTGTTCATGTTTGGACCAATCACATGCATCCTTTCATACCCGATAGACAATTCGTTTGTCTCTCCTGCTTTCCCGCCTGAGAGAGGGCGTCCGTTTATTACATTATTCCTCATTGCGATAGACTTCTAGCGTGCTGCCGCGCCATTACTGGACAATCATGAGTTCTACTCCTACTATTGAAAATAAAAATAGTAATGACACAGGTTCGAATCTATCTCCTTTATTGACCTTCATATAACAGTTTAAATAGTTTTCCTTATTTTCTCTGTTTCTAAATCTCCCATTTTTCTCTCCTAAGCTACTGCCAGCAGGTCAGAGATAGTCAAATATCATCAGCCAACTCTCCAGTTTGGCAAGGCAGCGCCCTCAATTACTCAAAGCAAATTTAATGATAAGTTAGTTGCTTTTATTGTTGGTGGTATGCCCACTTTTTCCATGGTGGATAATGAGAAATTTAAAGATCTATTTTTACGTATGTTACTCTTAAATAGGTCAGCTTAAATGTATGTAATTAATTTTTAACTACTATTTCATTATAATTGAACTTTGTTTCATTCATAATAGGTATCTGAGCTGATTTTATGGAGATTTATTAACGTATACTAGCATCACAAAATATTCGTTCTGTTCAGTTACAGATTTCATCTGTTTCATTTTGAAAACAAATACTGAGGACTAGGGTATGGTATATTTGTTCGTTTAGTAAAATATATAAGATTTAATATTTCACATATATTTTAAGTTGTTGACGTTAATGAAAAATTCATTTTAGCTGTTTGCTCAAACATTGTCGCCAAATTATTTCCGGAACAGATGTAATTCATCAAAACTTAAAACAAGACTTGGCAGTTTAACAATATTCTTTTTCAACGGGTGACATTTGGTCATTTACGGATCGCAGATTCATCGAATTTACAGCGAATTAGATAAGAAATATTCATTTCATTAATATGTTTACCTGTGGCACATGTAGTATCATATTTACCTATAATGATTTGTGTGACTTTGTGGTGCACATACACAAATCACTGGATACCTAAATAAGATTTTTTTTACAATTAAGAGTATCTGCTCCAGGAGATACAGAAGAGCTGGGCAGTATTTAAATATATATTTAAATACAGTTGTGTATTTATAAATACATTGGTCTTCATGTATTTAAATACTTTAATGGGTATTTAAATACTCAAAATATAAAATCGAAAATACTTTTTATACCACTTAATTGACCATAAACCCGGCCAACTATCTGGCAGCCCTGAACAGTGAACATGATGTCATGTTAATTCATGAAGTCAGTTATGATCAGTGATCAGTTGTGTGCTACCCTTCGTTGCAACTTGCAAGTGGATTATATTTTAGTGTGTGTAGGTCATGGCTTTAACAAGTAAATCCCATGAATCAGACAGTGAGATATCTACATATACCAATTTAGTTCACCCTGTTTGATGGGAAATTCTTTAAAATTAAATCAAAAGATGGTTATAAGGTAACTTGCACCTCCTTGCTGTGTAACCGCCATGTCTCTGCTGCAAGCAATGCTACAACGAATCTATACACTCATCTGAAGGTAAATGTTTTTTTAGACATTACAAAAAATAATTGCTAGTTCAAGCAGTGAAGTGTGTGCAGGTCATGGCTTTAACAAGTAAATCCCATGAATCAGGCAGTGAGATATTTACATATACCAATTTAGTGCACCCTGTTTGATGGGAAATTCTTTAAAATTAAATCAAAACATGGTTATAAGGTAACTTGAACCTCCTTGCTGTATAACCTCCATGTCTCTAGTTTGACATATGTGCAAGTTTACCAGACAAAATTTGCGTTTTTGTTATGTTTTTAATGTACTTTAAGTCATGGTGATAGTCAAAATCTGCGCTTTTGAGGCAGGTGAAAAGACTATTAAGGCATTTAATGCGAATTATAACTTAGTTTCTAGTTATCCAGGCCTAATTAAGAGTAGCCTATGGTATGCTAGGCCTGGGTCTATTGTCTTTGACTCCTAAAACAAACACAGACCAATTAATTAATTAGGCACTAGGACACATAGGATACAGCTGGTAACTGGAAAACTCATCCAGTAAACAACTAGCCACGGTTAGATTTAGGATACTCAGATTTGGTTATTTCCTTCCTTGTTAAACTAATTTGCCTTATAAATTAATCATGTGTCAATCCTAAAAGCTTTCATTAGGTAATTCACATTTATTTTTCACAGCGAGTACACCCTTGCATGATTAAAACTGTGCAAGAGTATGTGGCAACGAAACGAAAGAGAAATACAAGTTTTGATTGAAGTACCTCATCATCATCGAATAGCATCAGTAAGCAACAAAAAATTATCAATAACGAAGAAAGGTTTGCAGATAATCCCAAGAAAGTGAAACGAGTGAATGTTGATAAAAGCATTGCTGAGTTCATAGTTCAGGGTATCCATCCTCTTGCCACCATTGAGCAACCAGCTTTTGTGAAACTTGTTACAAGTAAGTCAATCATCATCATCGCATTTCCTGCTACTTGATTATTTATCATAACAATTCATTTTTTTTCAAATATTAATTTGTATATATTACATTGTCAGTTATTGTGTCAGTTTGTATATACATAGTCAGTTATTCATAGAAAGATTGTTCCTACTAAAATAACTTTTTGAATGCTTGAACATTTTAACGACCTTATATTATTTTTTTGTTTAATAGTATCACTTTTACTTCCAGCTCTAAATCCAACGGTACATGTTATTTCATGGAGGAAACTATCTCGAAATTGGTTGACGACGAAAAATGCTTGAAGACGTTAAGGAACAAGATAGAAAATCTGTCCTATATGTGTCTTACAGCAGACATATGGTCTACACGTCACCGCAGTTTTCTGGGTGTCACTGTTCATTGGGTTAGTGTGTATGCTAGTGTAGGTATATATATATATATATATATATATATATATATATATATATATATATATATATATATGTGAGAATGGGAGGGGAAGGTAAAAACCTGGAAAGTACACTGAAGTTCTTTATTGACGTTTCGCCTGTTGGCTTCTGAAGAAGCCAACAGGCGAAACGTCAATAAAGAACTTTAGAAGAATTGGACGCGAATGAGCAAATGAGACAAGAAACCAGAGTTTTTCAAAGGCAAGAGAGAGGGACATTAGAAGAATCTAGAATCAAAGGGAGCAGAGGGCGGCACAGTGAAGGCGATCCTTTGGGCGAAATATAGTTACTGTGTCTGGTAGCTTAGCGGTAAAGCATCTGACCGGCAATTAGCAGATCCGGGTTCGAGTCCCAGCCAGGAATTTTCAAAACTTTTTTTCTCTGGCATTATTTCTGTCTTCTCGGTAAAGGATCGCCCACAAGTTTTGGGCCGATTTGAACGAAATTTCAAGCATATACTGACTATCACATTCTATTTAGACTAATAAAATTCCCTAAGAGATACGACCTATAACCTAAAAAATCCAAACTATTAATGCTGCGATGAAGAAAGCTTAAAAAATAGACAAGAAGGGACCTAATAACCTCGGGTAAAATAAGTGTGAGTCCTGCTTTTTAAAACTTTGATTGAAAAAATGATTTAAAGAACTATTAGACCGAGAGTTTATAAAAGGGTACCATTAGAAAGAAGGGAAAATTTTAGTGTGGAATGGTGAAGGTTACATCGCTCTAGGCCTCAGAGTTCTCGAGATATTCAGGATTTTGTTTTTGTGGCTTGTCTACCCACAAACTTGTTTTTTCGAGGATATTTCGAAAAGTACGAGTTATGGGGCTTGCATCATTCTAAAGAGCGTTGCCCTATGTAAAAATATAACAAAGTTATTGCCACTTAACCTTCACTCGAGTGTCAAAATTGAGAAAAAAGCTTTACCCTCCCAAATTTTCGGATAACGTATTTATAGATAATCCGAGCCTACCTACGCCTTGTGTATTCAATTTTATGTATACCTATTATTAGTCTTGTAATAACGCCTCATCCATGATTTTCGGCCCACAAAACGACATTTTTAGGTAAAATCGCCAATTTTTAGTCGCATACGAATCTATATCTCACTATGTCGGTCGGTTTCTGTTTTACTTTTCTTTTTGGTAATAACTAACTATTCGGCCAATTCTAGCGAAATTTTCAAACCTTATTTTGTTTTACATTCTCTTTCGAATGATATAATTGCTAAGGTCCTCACAAGGCTAGTCCATAAATTATTGAAAGTTTTGAAGGTAGTAAGGTCATATATCAGAATAAGTGAGAGCACGCGACTTTGGTCAGCAGACCTTGTTTGACATCATCACAGGAGCTTGGAATAATGTTCTATATTCCACCTAAACTTAAATTTTATCTTCTATCTACCAACTTATTTTAATCATTCTTTAACGAAAAATACACCCCAAAATCGTTTGGTGAAGTTAGGTGGTGTGAAAAAATAAACCCCTACTAACTTAATCGACTATTATCACATTAGATTACAAGATATATTCGAGTATTATATATCTTTTTATAGCTAACAGATAGTTATAACGGAAATTTGCATCAAGTAAATTGTATCCCAAAGGTCTACAGAGTTATTGTCGCTTAACTTTAACTGAAGGCCAAAATGTTCAAATTTTCATTTTATTCCTGCCGTATTTCCGGAACTAAGCGACGGAATAGAACTCTACACCATCTATTAGCCGTGAAAATATCAAATTGTTAGTCCCAATAGTTCTAATTTATTAATGCCTCATCTCGAAATTTTCAGCCCCAAAATAGCCATTTCCCCCTACTCCACCCCCAATACAGGGCGTTCGCAGAGGGCTACGATAATTTATTACATGGTAACTGATAGATAATCAAATATACTACTAGCAAACATAATTTAACCATTCTGTTCCGGTAACTTCTACTCGAAATGTTGGTTAAAAATTAAGGGATTTTCGAATTTGGCGACTCGTGCAAAAGCGTGACCCCCACTTATTCAACTTACTAGTGCGACGTTAGTTTACGAAATATGAGGTCAGTTACAATAGACTCTTTTATAGCTAGGAGTATGCTCTATCTAATTATTTCTTTCAAATATATATATCTTGTACATATGCAGAGTTATTGTTGCCTAACCGTGGCCGGAGAGGTCAAATTTCAAATTTTTCGAGTGTTTTGGGCTGTATCCACAGAACTAACTGTCCGATCATTATTTGATGTTAAATTATGGATAGAACTTTATTTGCTTTATATTTAGTCTTTCCTAAAAATAAATATGGCTAAAACCGATAGTTTAGCCGCAGAAAGAGTTCCTTTTATTGTTTTTTTGGTTTTTTTTTTGGGGGGATGGAAATTTTTCCAAAGCGGATAACCTTTAAGCTAGGGGTCCGATTCTAACGCAGTTTCAAATATTTATTTTCTTATAAGTCGTATATAATATTCGTTGAAAATAATAAATTTAAAATATCAAATATATTTTTAATAGTAATCGTTTATTTAAGAAGGTTAAAATAGGCCATGTTCGAGGGCCGCTGGACCGGTTAATTACCGCTTGAGCGCGTTGCGAAGTTCTTATTTATATAGGGTTTGTGGTAGGCTACAAATAAGTATTTAGGTATATATACCGTAGAATGAGTTTTTAAGGAGATATAGTTCCCAACCTCTTTTCGTCAATTTGGCGAGTCAGGGTCCCCAACCGTGCACAAGTTCAATTAATTTCCTATGGGGAAAATTCATAGGGAGCATTTGCACGCTTGATACTCTGAAAATTTCAAATTCTGATTGGATACTATGAGTTTATTTATTATCGTAGTACGATAATATTTATACGGGTAGACTCAACTCAACGAGTACTATAACATGAGCAAAATGAAATTTTGTGCAAAATTATTTTTTCAAAAACGGTTCTTGGCTGGAAATATTTTGACTACTTTCAATTTTTGTTGCACTCAAAATATCGCTCGGACTTCTCCATCGATGCATTGAGTGCAAAAGCTTCGATATTTACAAGAGTTTTCGTTAAATTTTACCAAAGGTCAAAAGTAGATAGTTTTAGTGTCACCATCGTGTTCAACGCCTCGAAAATATAGGATATTTTTGAAGTCCTAAGGCTCAAAAACTTACCTTGTATACGATCGGATTGTTCTATTTCACGATTTTCAAAAAATGCTCCCAAAGGGTACTGCCCCCCACTATGCCCCGGAACTCTAAAATGGCCTCGGAAGAAAATTTTGTCAGAGTAACTTCTAGATTCCAAACTCGAAAATTGGGCCTTTCTAGGACATTTTAGTATTGGTCCCCCTTTTCTGCGCCAATTTTTTTTGGTGGATATAATTGGTCGAACTTTTCGGAAAAAAATGCAATTTTGCACCTTTGTTTTATTTTGGGGCGAGGGGGACCAATGTCATCCCTAGAACTACAAATGGGCCCCAAAATACATATCCAGTTATTAGAGACCCAACCGAACTTTCATTCCCTATAATGTATAGCTGACATTTCGCAGTAGATGTCCGTCCCTGTGAGTGTGTAAACAAATCTCTGATTCTCCCCGTCGAACAAACCAGTTGAGGTGAGGTGGTAGATAGATAGAGAGAGAGAGATACACAACAATAAAACCAAGGGTTGTAAAATGATGATGGTTGAGATGTGTCGATGTCGAAGACGTGACGATGGAGAAAACAACAATCAGCGAAAGCGTGATGACAGCGCAAGTCTCGACTATAAGGAGGGAGAAGCAACGACACGAAGCAGCCGCTGACCTCGATCGATCACACGAACCAATAATGCGATCATGAAAAGGCAAACAATAAAAGATGTAGAATGTTACTTATTTACTTTAATTCAATTTTTTTGTTAGAAATCAGAAATTTGTTAGAAATCGATATTATTTAGTTGTCTAATGTAATTTTATTAATAATACTTCTATTCAATATCAGTAAATTCTGCTTTATTTATCATGTAATTGTCAAGATTATTCCTAAAGGTTTTGAGAGTCTTAAATGTTGTGAGAATTGACCACCGAATCAGGAAAAATATTCCACCTCTATTTTACTCACTGAAAAAAATGTTTACGTTGTTAATAAAGGGTATGCATTTTGTACTTATGACCTCTTTTTCTTGAACTGGTAAATTTAAATAAATCATTTTCATCAACTAAATCAATTTAAAACAGTACATGGGTAGGATGAGATGCTTGTATCGCCTCTGCCCTCAAGGGAGGATTAGGAGTGATATTTTTCAGGGGTGATTAAAAAAATTATTATTATTTTTTTTTTTTACTCTAAGAGACAACTTTTTTTTCAATTCATATAAAATTGATCTTGAAAAGTGATCTTTAAATTCCCGATCTTGTTCTTAATCTTCAAGATCACTTTTTTGGTGATCTGATTTTGATCTTCAAGATCACTAAAGTAGTTACTGAGTGAGTTCCCAAATTAGAATAAACATCTAAAAGATTTTCTTGCCCGAGCTAAGTCTCTTAATTGTTGAAGAAAGCGGGTAGGGCGCCTCTTGTCCATCACCCAGGTAACCAAATTCTCCCGCAATTTTTTCCATTATGATATTCCACATTCTAGAATGAATGCATCTCTTAATTTTCAACCTCCTCCGGCCGCTTACTATTCACCATTAATCACCTAAAGAGGCGAAAAATAATTAGAAGAATATTTCTTGCAAGCAACACCATCTTCTGTTGTCCCCCGAAGCTAGTGGTAGATGTAGATAGAAGGGAGTAGGAAAAGGGGCAAAGAAATAATAATAGCGTAGGCAAGTTGCGAACAGCTTCGGGCGTCGCTGGACCACTGTTAGGCAGCGGCGAATCCACTCCGCCATCCTGAGTCTCAAAAAAAAAGACTCATTCAAACGAAGCTTTTAAGCCGCTCGCCTGCACTTCTCGTACGCTATAGTAGACATTATAAGGTAACCCGAATACACCCATTCAAGCGGCTTCGATGTATAGAAGGGAGGAAAAGTGACGGGAGCAGAAATGGACCGCGATTGATCTCCCGCCTGGCCCAGAATTCAAGCCAATGTAGCGGGTGAATGTATATGCTGTGCATATGTATTCCATTTTTTCATTTGTTAAATGTTAAAAATCTAGTAAAAGAATTCTAAGTTCTTTAAAAATATTTTGAAGTTAATAAAAATTCCATATAATTAGTAATGTACTCAAAAGGTATTAAAATTCCAAGTTAATTCGTAATTTTAAGGGATACAAACGAGGAGAATTGAGGCTAGCAGTTTTTCCTGGGTCAGTCGTTTTGTTGTTGATAAAGAAACGCGTTTCTAAAATGGCGGAAATTGGCATTTTTACAGCTGCCTGCAGCCAATAGCAGACGCCTTCAACACAGCCAAGACAATAGTATATTTCCCTTCAAATTTATTCTCCATTGTCGAGGAATAGGCCGTGGGGTGGTTGGAGTTTTTCCCATCCTCCGATAACCAGTCGAGCAAGGGACTCGGTGGTTAGCTGAAATGGCCGGCGGTTTCTTCAGGCGGGAGACCATCAGATATCAGGCCGGAAGGGGAAGATTTGATAACCCGGCCCGCCCGGTAGAGAGGTGGGAAAACTTGGGAGCATTATGCTATTCTCCTACATCCATGTCTAAGAAGCATGCATTGGACACCTTCTTCTCCTGCATAGATCTCTAACGTTATACGCCCCATAAATTCACAAGGATTTAATGGTAATATACGGAGTAGCCATTCATTGTCGTCTACACAATACTCCCCATGCCTATGGCTAGAGTTATCGTGGCGGTGAGCATACACCATCCGGTCGAACATTCCAGATCGATCCAGTCCTCTCAGTGGAAGAAACAATGAGGAACGTCCTTGGGTTCCTTCCTGCTCCCTTTCTCCTTTACATATCCCCTAATTCCTTTAGATCAGGACACTGACAAATGGCCTAGCCTCCATAACCTTCCACAAGTTCATAAGTTTAAGGACTCTCGTGTAAACCCTAAACCGAAGGCCTCTCCAAAACCCTATCCGAACTCCTTCCAAACACGCAACTCCAGACCATCTCCAAATTACCAACAACAACTCTCGCCACAGGCGAACATCCCAAACACCACACTCACATCTAAAAAGCCCAACCCCCAGCATACTCCACAAATCCCAATCAACTAATATATCAATCAACCAAAAGTCCTACCCATCAGAACCATTGCAAAACACCAGACAACAGGTCACTCTATAAATCCATACCTCTCTTACCACTCCTCCACTAGATTCTCACAGCATAGTTAGCCAATAAATCAAACCTCCAGCGGCTGCCTTTCATTGCTGCCTATAACCGTCCCCCCATTGCTCTGATTTTTTACTGTTCCATCATCTGCCTCTACCCCCTACCGCAACCAAAAAGCCGTTCTCCTCTTCTACTACATTTCAAAATAGCCCCAGATCCCTTTTTTCCAACGTTTACACATCACTCTCACCGTCTCCCTAAACTAAATAACGCCTCTGGATCATTTAGTCTAACAAGGCACCATGTTGGACCAATTGCTTTTCCCTTACTGGTTAATTGTGAGATCAATATTTCTCCTTTAGCTTGCTATTAACTTAGTTTCCGTATCTAGGAACTGATCTTAGGTGGCGGTCAGATTCGTAAGATCCCAGGTTCCCTTCATTTCCTCTCCGTCGGAAAATTGCGCAGTGTTTTTGACCTCTTTCTCAGCTTTAGCCACGACTTCAAGAGCGTCATTCTTGCGCACTGGTGTCACGTTTGCTTTAATCTTTGACACCCACAAAGCCTACTACACCATTTACCGCTTCTTTTTTATCTCTAGCTCGTGGATTCCTGCCCATATTCATTTCCTAGTTCTTGCCCGACCGCTCCTTCCTGGTTCGTGTAGATTATTTCCCCTACTATATTTTCTTTTCACTGGATAAGAGCGTTCCACAGAGCTAGGTCCGAAGCTTTCTCCTCTATTCTTTTCTAATCAAAACCGTTATCTCCTCTTCTCTTTCCCAAAAGTAGCACACTCTACGCAGACCACCAAGTGATCTACTACTGAGGCATGTCTTTTTCCACAGTCGCCAGTCGGGTCCAAATTGTTATCATTGCCTCCGTTGAGAGGGCTAATTCTCAAGGATTCTTTTCTATCCCACTTTAAATTCTATTCCTCCCCCATCGTAGCGGCACGTTGACCCTCATCATTATTTATATTTTCCCATACCGGTGAAATAATGTGAGTATTATATAATTGCTTCTCTTCCATCTATTGATGGTCCTTCAAACCGGATTGACTGCCCGTTATCCAAGTTTACTGCGGTATTTGTTAGTGTCTCGCTATTTAGTTTTTGTTCTATTAGTTTTTGGAGTGGTATCAGTTTTGGGCTATGTGAGTTTTATGCCCTGCTGTATCTGTGTTTTTAGCGTGCTACTTTTCCTTTGGCCTGTTTTGATGTGATTATGTTGTCTTTAGCCTGTTCATGTCGCGAAATCCCTGTGGTCTCCCAGATCCCTTGCCTGGCACAGAGGGAACAGGACATTCGACACCGTGACTAGACGAGCAATTAATACCAATCCTGGTTCTATGATTTGCTCAGAGACTTCGTGTTTTAATAAAAGCGCTACATGAGCTCATACATCGTCGTGTTCCTCGGGAGCATCAATCTCGTGAAACCGCTTCCAGATCAGTCTCCTGGGGACCTTAAATCCAAAATTTCATTGCCAGATAAGGTGAAGAGCATTACTCAAATTGGATGCGCTCCAAAATATTGGCAGACAACCTAGTTCTTGACTATTTTGGCCTACTAGCGTTTTATTTACTCTGAATGACCAACATACGAGTACATTAAATTCTATTAAATAGACTTCAGTTACCAACAAATGAAAGCAATAGGATTTCATTGCAAAAATTACAAATAGGGCTTCCTGAACTGAAGCTAGAGGAGAATATTAACTCTTAGCACACTAAGTTGCTCTAAAATTATATTTAGAGTGCAAACGTAAATTGTAAGTCTTCTGTTCTAATTAACCTCTGTCTGCTAAGACACACGAAACCCGGGAAAGTATGGCTGCACTCGAGGAAAAATCAGAAAGTAATGCACTCAAATTAAATACGAAAAAAGGGGGATACACCTACTATGGTTCAGGGAAAGGTTTAGCACAAATTAAACGCGTAACTCCCAACAAGGGAACTTGCTACAAAGCTATCCTCTAATAGATCTCGGCAAACCTACCCAGTTGCACACTAATTGTGTTCAATTAACCTTGGAAACCCGGGAAAACTCCACATCAAGTTAATCCTTACGAATTTAATATTCCCAAGTATGGGAACAAAGTGTTTTCTCAAAGTTATCTTCAAGAGAAACTACTCACGGTTTTAATCTGGGACTCTAAGTTAAAGGAATCTGTTACTTTACGATAATCCTCACTGGATTACGGCGATTTCTCGCAAAAGACAAAGGCTTGGACATTATGCTTGAAGAACGAAATATAACGCTACAGGTTGCCAAAAAGAGAAATGAAACAATGTCTCTGGTGACCAATCTTGGGTTGCCTAAAGTAGGAGAATTGTCCCCAAACTAAAATTCTGGTCCATCATTTGAAATAGACGGTGTTTTTACGCGGTATTTTTCATTTTAAGGAACGGTATCAGACATTTCTGAATTTTTTTGTTCGGAAATTTGTAGTATTTTAATTTATTCTGAATGATGAAAAATTTCCGACACGTCCACACGAGAGACTCTTAACCTCTTAATAAGTCATTTGTTCCACATAACATGGGTCGCTGACCGCTGCCTGCTACTGTGATTTAGTCCTGTTCAAACTGGACTTTGGTTGTGCGATATACAACACCGCATCCCCCATCGACTGGGGTCTTTTCCTATTCTCTAGTAGCCAATTTCAGCGACGAGTGTAACGTCCCTTCCTTACCAGTTAGACTTGCCTTCCTGTTTACGAAAACATTCCTTCGCTTCTGGATGTCAACATTCCCAGTGTTCCCAACAGTGTCCATTGGTCCCTCCATTGAAGCTCACTGCCCCTTTCTATTCACTGGCATCGCTCTACTTTACCCTCACATTTCTTCTGCCCCCAGTCTAGCAGATATATTTTAGGGGGGAGTTCTCACGTAGATGATGTACACAACAAGAATTTGTAACTATACCTTGACGGAATGCAAGTCAGAGTAGGACCATCTTCAGCGATGGCTCCCGTTTCTTCCACAGCTCTTCTGCTGCCGCCGTGGAGACGTTGCTTCAGCGCTACTCTCCTACCGCCTCCTCCATGGGTGTACGCCTTCCAGGATGCACTCCATATTGTCTGCCTATTCCCTTCCACCCAATTCTTGCTATTTATGGATTGCCGATTGCTCTTTCATTAGCTTTGGTCTCATCCCTTAAGCTTTTCACCTTCTAATGGGCGCCTTAACCCATTGGGTTATCGGGCAACGGACTAGATCACCATGCTGCTCGGTCAGCCTCCGCCCAAACACTCCAAATTCCCTTTCATTCACTCTTTTCCTTCCGCATGGGAAGGAGATTCTTATAGAACATTCGTTTGCTGCCTGAAAAATTCACTTCTCATCAAACTTCACCGCATTACAACCCTTCCTCGGCCTCATCCTTCCACTACTCCCACCATAAAGAGGTGGTGTTGGCCAGTCATACTCAGCCACTACGATATAGAGGAAATAAACACGCCCATTTGGGAGAGTCATTCCTTTGAACCGATCCAAGCTTACTTCTATATCTTAACGAATTTTGGTTCATCTTACCCGACCCTGGATTATGTGGGATCCTCTCACACACTGACTTTTGACTTGTTCATCTTCCTAAAACCAATAACAGAGCTTTTCTTTTTCCTCCTTTTTAACCTTCGGTTATTTAAATGCCTGAAATGATGAGCTGAGCTCAATCTAGAAATGATAAGGGTAATTAATGGACAACTCATTTATATCAATAGTTTTTATTATTGGCCATCCTACTCACTAAATATCTTAACAATGAGGTGATAAAGGTTCAGACGTAACAATTTAGGTGTATCAGAAAGCAACCATGAAGATGTTATCGGGGATTAGAGGAATTTGGTTTGGTATCTTCTCGAAGAATGGCTCTTGAGTTATATTTAAGTGTTACACAAAGAAAATAATGATTTTTCTTATTATTTTTTTTAATTAAGTTACAAATGGAAATTTCGCAACTGAAATCCAAATTACCCTTTTTATAACAGCCAATTTTTCCAATGTGATTACTAAAAAAAAGGTATCAATCTGGAATTTTTAAGAGTATAATAACCTAAATCATATTTAAATTGATTTTACACGCTTGATTTTAAAACAATTCTCTCGAACCGTCTAGGTAGAATCTAGAAAACGACCCAGTATTTTCAATCTTTTCAGATTGTAAACTATCATTTATTAAAAAATATTTTAGTGGTATTTTTTTTTCTATTTTTTAGTCTTCCATTTTGTTTACTTTCAGCCTCAAAAGTGAAGAGGTAACGAAAAGAAGGAACCTGTATGTCCCACCTCTGTAGCCAGTCCGTGTTTCTTAATTGAAAATATTTTACTTACACCTAAACACAATTTGAGCTTACGATGGACTTCAGTAATAACTTTATACAAGCCTTTATAAGTATTCAAAATTCCCATATCTACAAAGCTTCATTCATAAAAGATTTACACAGCAAAGTTTTTAAATGAAGTTTGGACTTTACAAATAAGCTTTTTATTTTTTTTAATGAAGCACCATGATTAAATGAAAATTATTTACTGCGGCCAATTAAATTTAATACACAATAAAGAGACAGCGTTCTCCATTTTACAGGCGTATCGCCCTTTTTTTTTTTGAAAACCAATGGAATGTAAAAAGTTTTTCTTAAAAAAAAATACATTTATAAGAAAGTATATAGTATTTATATTCCTATCACAAATACATTATAGCTGGAGGGATCAAGTATCAATATATCTTGTGTCAGTACTAAAGTTATAAAAGCTCAATTAAGTACAGTCAAAAGAGATTGATTGCAGATAGAAAGGAAATGCATTCGACAAGTTTTCAATTCTTATACTCAGACGCTTCCTAATTTCCTCAACAAAGTGCAAATAAAAGACTTAATCAATTGCGACACTCGACTAGATTGAAATTTATTAGTATATAAAAATTGCACGAACAGTATATGTAGTCAACCACACATACAAATTACCACTTGCAATATCAACAGTTTGTAAATTAGATATCTAATAGTAGGTAATATTAAGATTTACTAGGTGCGTTCAAAGCAAAACTCACAAGTGGAAAATAAATAACTCTGAAGAACGTGCTGGAACTCATATACCTTAAATGTATAATATGCTATGATACATCATTCCTTTTTACCACTTGCTTCCATGTAATTTAGTACAACAATGTTGTAGGGAGTTGTACTTAAATATAAGGACAAGTCTTTTACTTGTATACCATAATATTGAATGAAACAACTATATTATATATAGTCACTATTGTATTCGATTAAGAAGCCTCTGTGCAAGGTTTTCCAAACTTTCTCATATGAAATTTAAGATATTAATTTGGCAGCTTACTTAAAGCAAAAGGAATGTATAACAATTTAAGAAAATATAATACTTTACAATTATTACATCAAATCAACAAAGCTACTTAAGCTTATAAGCTATATATATAAAAGTCCAGTTGTACAGCAGGAAAACCATTTTTATGGTATCTGTTAAAAAAACCTTTTTTTTTAATATCTCTGCTGGAATTCGTGATGCCATCGGTTGAAATCTATGTGAAAAACTACAATAGATCCCGTGGAGAGGCCAGCCATCAGACATCTGCAAAAAGTGAAAGTTACGATTCAAATACGAGTATCATCATAAAACACTTTATGTTAACAAATTAAAATAAATAAGACATTTTACTCGAATCAATACATTTTTTAGCGTTTCTAGATCGTTGAGAGACAAATAATTGTATTTAGGGGACAATGCTATTTGCGAAGATTTTAAGTGATATATTTGCGGTTTGAGGAGATTTCATGCTTGACCTAAATAGACTAGTTCTAAATCAACTAGAAGAAACCAGACTAAAGTGGAAAAAACTGTAAATCAAGATAGTTCCCAAATTCTAGATTTTTTTAAAAATAGAGTAGAAACATTGGGCTCTTTTTGTACGAGTTTTACCAACGAATTGCCGTTGTTTTCTTGCTCTTTGTCAGTGAGGACCTACAGTTTAACGTGGAGTCCAAACCACGGGTCTCTACAGTGTATGCACCCGTACATAAGCACGATCACCAATCGGTGTGCACCAGGGGACTAGTACCATCCATCTATTAGTCTATGGTAGTTGTCTCCAAGTCAACCTGAATCGAGACGCCATCCGGCGACTAACCACACCTGAAATGGCTTAACTTCAGTCGCCTTGTAGGCGGTGGTAGCTTGGGCATAACTAGTAGTATACACTAGTTCAAGTTTTTTTTCACTCTATATCGAGTAGAGCGAGGTAGGTTCGAACCCAGTTTATTAGAAATCTTTTATTCGGAGCTTACTTTCGAGATATTCTGCCTATTCTCTTCACTCGGTGGTGGCCAGATCGAATCATGAAATTTACATAAAGATCAGAACGTCAATCGCAAGTAAGCCCAAGGGCACCATGGGCTAGCCTCGTTGGCGGGGTGTGCGCAGCGAGAGCACTATCCCTGTGGTTGGCACCAATAGGCAAGTGGCGCATTCTTGGTAGCCAGAGGGAGAGCAACTCGCTAGAACCTCTTACCGTTGATCGTGAGAGAGGGAGAGAGAACGGATAGCCGAATCACAAGTGGGAAAAGCGTAGAGAAGAGCGAGAGAAAATGTTCGCCAAACTTCCACAATTCCTTTGTCGCCTCCAGTCATCATGTACTCTCCATCACGACTCAAGATCACACACTGAAACGCCAATTTAGTAGAATCGTATTTATTAGTCGTCTTTCGGGATCTCGTCTTTTGACGCCATTTTTAATGAGAAAAAAAGAAGGGCAGTGATCAAGAGAATCAGTAACCAGGTGGAATTTCCTCAGTAAAAGTGTATAGAAGAGAAGGGGAGAAGATAAAGAAAATGGACAAAGGTGAGAAGATTGATAATAACATACTCTAGAAAATTAGATGACGCCTAAATCGCGGGGCAGGGAGGGAATATTTCAAAATCTATAGGAATACATCCATTGAAAGTGGTCAGGCAATAAAAAATAAAAACATGACCGCTTTGTGGGAGGGGGGGCTCAAACAATACAAATCATTATTACAAAGGCAAACCATTGTAACGAATGTTCGTTGCATCGAAACATCGGGAGTACCTTATAACGAGGCGATTTCGTGGAATAAACACGTCTAAAACATGTTTCATGAACACCAATTTCGACTACATTATTTTGTCAACGAGTTTTATAGGAATTTTGGGGGCAACCTTTTCTCTATCCTTTCTATTCGTTTCTTGTGTCCCTCTTCTACCCATCGTTGGATGATGCAGAATTGCACACAAAGTTTTGGCCAGTGAATAAACGCAGGTGTTCTTGTACTAATGAGGTCTTTATCCTCGGAAATTGAGTTAGTTTATTTAATGCCACATCCCCCATTTGCATCAGACCTAACACAGTTTAATCTTCACCTTCTCGCCTTTGTTCTCATCAGCGGATGAGATTCACGCCGTTGTAGATGTCTGATTGCAACAAATGTATTGCAAATAAAAGGCGATTAGGAAGGTAAGTAGCCCTATTCGGCCCTTGCATCGTGGACGAGATCGCTCGAACGGATAATGAAAATGCACATAAAAATCAGAATGACAATCACTGGTGAGCCCGGAGGGATCAGGGGCTCGTCCTCATTGGGTTAGGGGGGGGGGAGGTGACTGTGTCGCATTGTGTTTTTTACCCCAATCAACGATGGTGGAATCATTTGGGACCCCGAGGAGGAGGGGGGGGGGAGCCTTCCACGTCAAGGGTATGTGGATATAAGTGCCCCCGTAGGAGACAGTAGTACTCACTCGACAGGGCTCCGAAACAGAGGAGAGAGTGGGTATGTTGTGCTGTGAAGACGGGGAGGAGGGAAATCGGTGTTGTGATTAGCTATGTGCGTAATGTCATGTGTAAGAGCTACTTACCCCCGCAGGGGTATCAGCGTATCCGCCCAATGGGAGGCTAGCGTGCTTATCACGTCGCTTAAAGCTTTGTGTCCGCGCTCGCTGAGATCGAACCCGGGCCTCGACGTCAGAAATCCAACAGTGTATGTATCCCCTAGACTATGCGAGATTTTTATAAAGGCGATTACTTTGAACATCTTCCGACCACCGAAGATTACGTTTGGTTCTCTTCGAATAAATGTTATTCGTGGGACAAAATTTTGCAACAAATCCCGCCCTCGTTGCGCCTTCTGTCTAATACAACGGTTGTGTTTTATCCTCTTCCATCACCTCCTTACCTGTATATTATCATTGTGGGATTCACTCCTCAGCCGCTTCCCGTTCATGGTATAAGCAGAGACGTGGCCTCTATCATAATTTACTACGATGAGCCCTTCTCTGCTGAGGGCCAGATTATCAGGGGACAGGAACCCATCAGGAGCGTCCAAGGAGCGTAGCAAATCTCCAGATGTGGTGTGGATGAGGACTGGTCCATCTGAGGAAAAGGAGTCATGAAATAGTTGCTACGCGAGAGAAGTTGGGTCGAGTTGTTAATGTGTGGATCTAGTGACTTACCCCTGGAACCAGAAACAACTAATCCAAGTTCAGCTGAAATAACAACGGAAGTTACTTCCGTCTCGTGGCCTGTAAGGGTGGCTCGCGGTGTAGGAGTGTCCCCCTCTCCCATAATCATCTGGATAGGAAAACGAGGGGTTAGTTAGTTTGCAGTTATATAATTTTGCCTGTATAGCAGGAAGAATACCCGTAGCACCGTCTATGGGCGAATGCCATAATAAGGCGACTAAGCACGGATATGGGACTGGGAGGCCACGTACCCGAAATTATTGTTCTCGTGTGAGCGCGATTTGATGCGCTACGATCTCACCTTGTGTGAATGGGGTTTCAGTTGAATGGTTAATATGAGAAAATAGAGTTTTGACTGCATGGAAATATGAAGACATTTTGAATTGCCACCGAGGGCGAGCTGCGTCGCTTTATTATATAGAAATCTGTTGTTCTCACCTGACTTCTGGCATTCCAATGCCATAAAAGGATGGTGCAATCTTGGGAGCCAGACGCAACATAGCAATCGCTCGTGATGTTGCATTCACTTCGACTAAGACATGTGACAACCCCATAATGGCCAAATACAATCTGGACAATTTTCGCTGCAAATGTTTGAAAGATTAAGTGCGATTTTATCCCATGAAGTTTTAATCGCTGAGTTAAATCAGTATGAAATTATAATTATGAAAATCGAGAAAATTTTACTTTTCACGAACCTGTTTCAGTTGAAAATACCCTGAAGCTGTTGTCCCAAAAGCCACACGCGATGATAAAGCGCGAATCAACAGTAGTTACGAAACAGTTGCTTTTCATTTTCAGTCTTTGACTAAAGTTGTCTCCAAGGTGTCTTTTCAACTGTTGAGAACTGTTACCATTACTGGAGTTACTTTGCTCTGTAAAGGGACAAAATTAGGTTAGGCTAAAAGTCTCGAAATGTAACTCAAATCACACTTGTGAAAAAAGGCTGGGTGAAAATGAACATACGTAGAACAGGATCCATAAACAGAGGAAGGAGATTGGACGGAGATTGCACGCCTTCTGCATAACTCGGACTCTGGACATTCACTGAAAAATAAATAGGTATAAATTAGCTTACGAATAAACATAAACAAAATAAATTAGCTTACAAATAAAAATAAAAATAAATTAGCTTACGAATAAAAAACCCCCGTTGAATCATAGATTTCATAAAATACATAATGGAATTGGAACCATGCTAATTACCCGAGTAGTTTGAATTCCAGCGGTTGATGGCAAAGTGGTGGTTGACGGTGATCGTCACAACAGATGGAAGAGGTAGCTGAGGGTAAGTATTTGCAGAAATGTGGCAGATCGGGGAATTACTCACAAACTTCATAACCATACAAACATCTTCACAGACGCCGGAGAACATAAGGGGGGACTACAACGACAGGAAGAAAAGAGGAAATTAGTGTTCGACCACAGTTTACTTTAGATAGGAAACATGTCCATTATGCAGCAGAAATAAGGTGGAGGGGGGGGGAGGTTCTTCATATTTAAGCTGCTGAATGTGTGAGGACTCACCAGATGCATTGCTGAGGATCTAGGGGGATGGGGTTCCATAAGAAGCTGAGAAGGAGTTTGTCCAAAGTTTTTTATTTGATTTTCGATCGCCTTAAATAAAAAAAGAAACAAAAATCATCATTATCATCATTAACAGCTTTTTCCATAATGTGAGGTTGGCGCGCATCAACGTAACTAATTGCGTATCACATTCGCAGGAATAAAACTTTCGGGTGCGCTTCTTCCCAGGCCAGCGGCCTATATCTGGGATTAGTCACCTAATCCCAGACACGCACAGGAGGACGGTATGGGGTGTCTTTCCTTCCCCAAATACAGACATTACTTCCATTTCAAAAAATCTTGCTTATCCGACGCAATTTCTGAAGATTTCAAAGCACCAAAGAAGATTTTATGCATTTTACTTTCTCTCTCGTAAACAAAAGTTCATAAAGAGAAGGAAAAAGTGGTTAGTAGAAGAGAAGAACTAAAAAGGAATCGAGAATAACAGATCAGCAAACTTCATCAAACCTTAACGTTGGATCAGGAAGGATAAATGTCGAAATTCACCCCAAAACCCCTTAAATTAAACCAATTAAACCCCTACTAAACCGCAAACATTGTTTAGAGAGTGGAAAAACCTAAATGGGAAGTGTTATCGAACATCATAACTTTGTCAATTCCCCCCCTCCCGATACAGTTTCTAGAGAGTGGAAAAGCCTAAATAGAAAGTCATAGAAGATAGGAACTTTGTCAAATTACCCCCCCTCCGCGCCCCCATTAAAACCCAAACATTATTGAGAGAGTGGAAAAACCTAAATGGAAAGTATTATAGAAGATCACAACTTTGTTAAATTCCATCCTCACCAACAATAAATCCCATACATTTTTTTATAGATTACAAAAGCCTGAATGAAAAGACTTAGTGAACATTAGAACTTGATCAAATCTCCTATCCAATTAAACTCCAAACATTTTTTAGAGAGTACTAAAGCCTAGATGGAAAGTCCTAGAGAGCAGAAGCACTTTGCCAAACTTCAATAAACCCCATACTTTTTCAGGTAGGACAAAAACCCAAATGGAAAGAAAGTCTTATAAACCTTCACAAACTTACCTCCTTCATGACGCCGTTATGGATTGTATCCAGATCAACCGAGCCTTCGTAGGTTAGATAGTAGAAAACGTTGCATGCCCTCACTGCCTCTGGACCCCTTTGCTTGTAACCAAAAATCAAGTCAATCCATTGATGGAGCTGGCACGAAACGAACTCTGATTCCAACGCCTGCACAAAGATGGGAAGAATTTAGGTAAGCCTTTTGAAGTCTTCAACCCTGATCTTCTTCAACTACTCAAATCTCACTTACCATTCTATTGATCCTAACAAACTCGTCAGGTGAAGAAGCCCAAGGTGGAAGGATAATGTCATCTACGGGACCTTCTTCTTTGGTAGACCCCAATTTGTATTTATTCCAATTTATAAACATTTCCGGGAGGTAGTAAAATTCTGGGATGAGCTCCTGTTGAAATAAAGATAGAATTATAAATTACAGTTGAGGTGAAATTAAATAGATATCTGCCTTTCCAATGATATGGTTCATCGACTGAAAACTTGATGGACTGGAGTTCTCGTGGCATAATGCATAAAGCGTGGATTTCCATGCCTGGATACTCGGGGTCGATTCGAGGCGAGCAGAAACAAAGATATTCGAAGTTGGTAGGAAACTCTCCCCAATTACGGGGGACCGCCAAGTCTGGCCAAATCACGCACGCAATTTCATTCAACATGCATCGCCAATTGCAACAACATGACTCCCTCGAGCCAGGAACGGTTCTAAACGCTTACTAGTTGATGACAACGAACAATTCTAGCATTCTGACCCTTTACCCCCGAAGAGGGTCGTATCTTGGTGCCCCCTGAGTAGCTATTGATTATCATTCTGATCTTTATGTTGGTTTACCTTGATGAATGAGGAAACGATTTGCCAATTTCTGGTCTGAAAACTGTCCTTCCTACCATTGCCTCTTACCTTAACATCAGACGTGTCTCGTTGGCAATTTTTCCATGAAGCTGCGACTGAGTGAAAGAGTCTGTTTGGGTGGTCAAATTTCCCCTCTTGCAACCCAAGAAACATCGTAGTGAATGGTTCCTAATTCAAAGCAGGAAAAAAACGACTTCGTATAGTGCATAAATATAAATTGCTTACCCCATAAAGGAATATAATTTGTAATCGCTCTTTGTACGACTTTGTTCTTGGAATCTTTGGATCTTCCCGGCCCCGGCAATTTGAGCATCGGATTTAATATGGCAATGTTTGGCGCCCTTCGTCTTTTCTCTTTCTTTTTATTTTAAATATCTCATTCTATGCCAACCATGTTCTCGTTGGAATACACTAGTTTCCGTCCCGCACAGATTAACTATTAATTATACCTATTTCGTTGCACCCGTGTTGTAGGAGTACGAATACTACTAGCGTATTGTTAGTGGCCCGTCGTAGAAGATAAAATGTGACCACAATCATGCTCGGTTTTGAGCACTCTCTCTTAAATGTTATTTAATTTATCTCTAACTATATAAAAACTATGTCTAGATGTTAGTACTACGACTTCCGACGAGCAAAGTTAAGCTACATCGGGTGTGGTTAGTAGCCCGATGGAGTCGCAATTTGGGTCGACTTCCAATACTAATTTTTACAACTTTTCTTAGGGAGTTTGTATTTATTAGGGAGCCAAACTGCATTCAGTGGTCCCAACCGAAGACTAAATAGTATGGTCGCATCATACCAGTCTCAGAAGCCAGGTGAGAGTAAATGCTGAAGTGGAATAGTGGGTGCCGTAGTGAAATGGTGGAATCTGGTCGTGTTCCCAGGTGTTATACCGCTCTTCGAAGAAAGCTCGACGAGAAGGATTCAAAGCTCCGATAGGCTGAAACAGAGGATCACTTTAAAACATCCGCCCGTAATGACAAATAAGATTACTTGATATAAAGAAACGAATGATTCCAATTGATATCGTCAGACTCACTTTAGATAAGTCTCTATAATTGGACGGTTGAGAGAGATCCAGCTCTGAACTTTCAAAGTTGGTAAGAACCCATGGAAACACGGGGTACTGGTTCAAGTCATTGTATGTGCGACCTGTAAAGAAATGATTTACCATGTTAACACCGACTTCTGTATTGTTTTATTCCGGAAAACAGCCATTAAAAGGAAACTAAACTTAAATTATCTATAATATGTAGTTAAAAAATGGGTGGTGGGACACACTTTGTTCTCGAATCAACACTTTAACACACACAGCTACAATCCCCGTTCCCATAAAAAAATGTTTAAAGTAGCTTTATAAAGTCAAGCATTCTAGTATATGTCAACCTAGCCACTGGGAAAGAGGCAAGCCAGCCCAACTCAGCGCCGGTCCCAAGCCCGGTAAAATAGAGAGGGCTGGAGTCAGGAGGGGCATCCGTGCGTAAAGTCTCTGTCAAAACCTTAATGGATGAGTCTTTTACTGAATGAGAGCAACGCTAGGAAGCGACTCACAAGCAGATCGTCCAACTCTGTTGATCAGAAAGAGCTACCGCATCAATAGGGCGGGGGGGGGGGGGCAAAGAAGGGAGCTCAAACAATTGATTTGAGAATTGGAACTCTCAATGTAAGAATCATGGCAGGCAAAGAACGTGCGGTTATCGACCTTATGAGAAGGCGGAAAGTGGACGTGCTATGCGTGCAGGAAACCAGATGGAGAGGAGATAAAACCAAGGAATTGGGTGAAGGATATAAGCTCATCTATAGTGGAGCAAACAAGGAAGAAATGCAGTTGGAATATTTGCATCCAAAGAGAGAAAAAACATGATCACGGTACATAGAAAGAATGACCGAATCGTCGTCAACTTCAGCTCGTGTCCGAGCATCGGTTTCATCTTCAGTTATCAGCGCTCATCGGCTTATTTTAGTGCCTGATGAAGGGAGAGGGTCCAGTCCGGGAAAGAAAGAAGGCCGGAAAGAAAACAGAGACGAATATAATTCGCTGAGGAATTTGTTTCTGGTGATCGTAGTTGTGCGACGGCCACGTGCGCGCACTTGGCCAAGAACGCATCTACTGCGGTTTTGGCGAGGCTGGTTGCATCGAACTGCCGGGTTCTTGGTCTATCAAGGCCCGCCTTTGTCACGCCTGCCCACTGGGCGTTGCCTTCCTCCGCCAGAACCAGACGTAGGAATCCTATATGGCCCATGTCTGCTTGGCCCACCGTTGGGGTCTTGCTGGTGGTTGAGTTTACTCTGGAACCTCATCCACGACCTTACCGCCTTGGGGACCCTGCCAGGAGTTTGAAACTCCCGACGGCATCGCTCTTGGAAACATTGGAACGCTCAAGCCCTTCCACCACTTGAGGCTTTGGTAAAAGTTCAATGAATAAGTGATTCATATGTTCCATATCTTCGATTGGACTTGGAAAAAATGACCGAATAATGGGGATAAGATTGGACTTGGAAAACTTCAATGCTAACATATTCAGTGTGTATGCACCACAAGTTGGTAGTCCAGATGAAGAAAAGGAACAGTTTTGGATGGATCTACAAGAAGAAATGGAAAAAGATGAAATATATGAAAAATGCATATTAGGAGGCAATTTGAATGGACATGCGGGAAGCGGCAATGATGTAATAGGACGCATTCACGGCATAGAAGTTTAGGACGAGAGAAACGATGAAGGAGAAAGGATAATTAACTTTGTTGTATCCTACGATATTATGATAGCTAACACCTTTTTTAATAAGCTAGAGGAACACCTTATCACCTATAAATGTGGCGGTCAATCCAGTCAAATTTACTTCTTTCTGTATTGAAGAAATGACATCTCAGAGGTATCTGATTGTACAGTTATACCAGGAGACCATGTAGCAGCTCAACACCGTGTAGCTATCATGGACCTGTCAGTAAAGGTTGCTAAAGTACAGAAAAGAAAACTACAAGCTGCAAAAAAAGTAAAATGGTTCAAACTGAAGGATGGAGAGGTAAGTGCTTGTTTCCAAACAGAAGTATTGCAGAAAATAGAACCAGAAATATAAGACATAAATGCATGGTGGGGTAGAACAAGGAATTCGCTTGTTGAGATTGGGAAGGAAGTGTTTGGGGAGAGCAGTGGTAAGATCTGGGAAAACAAGGAGACTTGGTGGTTTATGGAAGAAGTGCAAGAAGCAAATACACTCAAGAAATAAGCAAAGAAGAAATGGGAGGAAGTCAACTTAAAGAGGATAGATTAGCTTATAAAGAACGGAATAAGGAAGCAAAGAGGGCTGTGGCCAATGGTCATTGCCAAAAGTAAAGCATACGACCAGTTTTACGAAAATTTGGAGACTAAGGAAGGAGCTTGCAAGATATTTCGCTTAGCAAAAAGCCTACATAAAAGTACAAAAGATATAACGCATATCAGACAGATAAAAGATAAGAATGGAAACGTGATGAAGAATGAAGCGGGCATCATCGAGAGATGGAAACAGTATTTGAAAGGCTACTAAACGAGGAAAATGAAAGGTTCTTAAGAGGAGATGGAGATCCTAACTATGGAGCTGTGACTGAAGTGACAAAAGAGGAAGTGATGAATGCTCTGAAGAGGATGAAGTATTGAAAAGCAACGGGGCCAGATGAAGTACGTATTGATGTGTGGAAAGCATTGGGAGAGGAGGGCATCGATATATTGTGGAACTTGATGAGAAGGATCATGGATTGTAAAGAAATAGCTGATGAATCGAGAGAAAGTGTGCTGATAGGGGCATCAAACTCGTGTCCCACATACTAAAACTACTCGAACAGATTATAGATGCGAAATTGAGAAGAGAAGTTCGCATAAGAAGGCAACAGTTGTGATTTATGAAAGGTTTAGACACGATTGATGGAATATTTACGCTACGACAGACAATGGAGAAATGCAGAGAGAAATAGAAGGCCCTTTATATGGTTTTAATAGATTTGAAGTAAGCATACGACCGAGTGCCAAGGCAAGAAGTATGGAGATCATTAAGAGAAAGAGACGTGCCATAAAAATATGTCAGAATGATAACTTATAGAAATGTAACAACTAGGGAGATCTACTGTCGGTACAACAGATGGCCTCCAGGTGAAGGTTGGGCTTCACCAAGGATCTGCCCTCAGCCCATTCCTTTTAAACATCGTTATCGATGTTCTGAAGAAGCCGTGAGAGAGGAACCACCCTAGTGTGTTTTCTATGCAGACAACATAATCTTGGTCGCGAAGAGCAGAGAAATTTTTTTAATAAACTTAGAGAGGTGGAGGTTCATGCTACAGAATGGAGGGATGAAGATAAGTAGAAAGAAGAGTAAATACACGACAATTGATGGGGATGGAGATCGGCAGGCTTCGCTTCGACTGGGTGGAAAAGGGTTGAAAAGAGTGAGAAATTTTAAATATCTGGGGTGTGTAGTAAAAGAAACATGAGAAATGAGAGAAGAAATAAACCACCGTATCCAATGTGGCTGATATAACTGGACAAGAGTCTCAGGAGTAATCTGTGAAAGGCAAAGTCCATAAGGCAGTAGTGAGGCCCGCAATGACTTATGTAGCACTGGAAACAGCGCTATTAAAGAAAATGGAAGATAGAAGGTTCAATGTGGCGGAGATGAAAATGCTGAGTGACCATGAGAGACAAAGTTAGGAACGAGCACATTCGAGGATCGGTGAAAGTAACCGAACTATTAAGTAAAGTACAAGAAGCAAGATTGAGATGGTTTGGGCACATTCCAAAAAGAGAAGATGAAGAGCAGCATGTAGCAAGGGAAGTGATGAATATGGAGGTAGAGGGGACTCGAAGAAGAGGAAGAACGAAAATGAGATGGAAAGACTATATTTTGAGTGACATGAGTGAGAAAGGAATAAATAGAAGTGTACTAAACAGAAATCTTTGGAGACGCCTATCACGAACGGCGACCCCGGGTAAGGAAAAGCCGAGAAGAAGATTGTAGCATATATCAGGCCTAAGTTAAGAAGATGAAATAATTATCAAACTCGACGATTTCGAAAGGTACAAATCATTACAATTTGCATGGGATATAATTTCATAAAAAAATTGCTCTGTTTAGTCTCCAACATGTTTATGTTAAGTTAAAGTGTGATACGCGATTCATTCACTCACCCGCGATGGTGTTGAGGAACATAAGATATTCGAAATTGGATATTTCTCGTCTCTGCCACTTTTGAGTCATGTTCGAATTTCTGAACAGCTGTCGAGGGGACATCATTGAGGCCCTTCGGGTCTGCGGAATGCCGTACTTGATGCCAACGCCGACCCGTGGAAGCGTTTTCATGACGCGTTTTAGTGTCGCTTGGTCGGGGAAGGCGAAGAAAACAGATGCTGGAAGAAGAAAGGTTGTCCATAATGTACACAGTTGATCAGATTAGAATGAAAAATTCAAGGAGAGAAACTTAAATAAATAGTATTGTTTTAAATAATACTCAAACTATTAACTAAATTGGAAAAATTTAACAAATGTAGAAATCTCACTTTTGATTTAGTGATCAATTCGTGGAGGTATCTGAATTTGTACTCGAAATAGTTTTAACACGTTAATTGCGAGTTATCTAAAGAAAACGTGACTATGGTATGATATGGTAACTAAAGCTACCATAACGTGATTCCGTACACCCACAAACAAAACAACACATGCGTTAATGATCTCTCCACTCTCCTGCTACACCTAAAACCTGGCGGAGTGGTGTACCCTCCCGGCCTCAAAGGGGTGTCAGGTGTAACATAAACTTGCATACAGCAGCTGACCGGAGATTGCGTGTCATCTCAGCTGCATTGCCCGCAATAGGATCTGCGGCTATATATGCATTTTCAACACGCGTTCATTTCCTCTACTTCGCCATATTCTTTACAGATTTGGGCGGGTAATGCTCTCGTTGGTTTTCGCTTTATTTTTTTTATCAAATCGTTCACCACCGAAAGGAAAACGAAAATTTTTAACCCGTTATCTGTAAAACGTTATCCTTTTGACTTAGGGCCTCTGCGGAAGGCGGGCTTCCCTCCGACTCTGGATTCTGCTCTTTCCTTTTGATTTTTTTATGTTGATTTTCTTTGAGGACTTGTGGTTTATCTTTTCTGTTGGCTTTTGTTTTGTTGTGGTTCTGTTGTGAGCCCCTTTAAAAACAACAAAAACCCTCCACCCACCTGAGTAAAAAAAAAACTATCTTATCATGACATATGTTTCTTCCATGGATAAGTATGCAAAATTACTTAAAATTAGAGTAACACTAAGAACATTCTTATAGGGAAAATGCTTTACTTACCCCACGCCATATATTACCCGTTATGAAAATAATTGTAATATGCATCTTATGCTATGGAAGCAAAGGGTTAAAAAAGCGCCAGAAATGTCAAACAACCGTTAAAGAGACGCTCAGCTCACTTCGCCCTATCGGATACATTTCCCCAAAACTAAGAGCGAGAGAAGTCGAGATGAATTAGAAGATATAAAATTGAGATCTGACATTTCGATGGCATTTATTAGCAGCTTTATATATAAATATATTTAATTCGTGTCAGATTTGCACCTGCTTAAATAGAGATATCTGTCAACACAATCAAAATGTGAGGGAAAACTACTTGACTCTGCAGAGATGATGATTATTATTATTATTATTATTATTATTATTATTATTATCAAAGCCAATGGAGGCGACTCGTTGCAAAGCAACAGTCAAAACGGCATAACCTAAAAACCCTACATGGCCCAACTAGCGGCGCAACATCGATAAAAGTAGAAAACATAAAAATCAAGAGAGAAGAAAAGCATTCACTCGCCTTTTAAATACATCACAATTATCCGAATTAACGACATCATTAAGCAGAGTGTTCCACAGACCGACGACGGCTGTAGGAAAGAAAGATCGAGAGAGCTGCGTCGTATTCACTCGAGCGACCGAAAAAGCACGGTCATTCTGCCTTAGCGAGTAGCGCGTATCACGAAGAGAGGTAAAATGGATAAAAACTCGTTTCTTTAAAAGTTGATTAAGTTAACATAAAGAAGAAAAAATATGATTAATACAACGTCCTTTCCTATTAAAGAAAGAACATAACCGTGAGCTCTTGATAAAAAATGTGGAATAGGATAAAAAAGTGGAAGAAAATAATTAAAACATTCCTGTGTTGGGAGAGGTTATTCTTTGTATAATTATAGCAGACTCGTCTGGCGGCAGCCAGGTAAGGCATAGACATCGAAAGCATAAATATAAGCCTATCTTATGGCTCAATAAAAAAACAATAAGAAGAATAACAATAATAAGACAAGAGTAACAACAAAGATAATACAAAAAGCAACAGATAAAGATATACACGCTTAGGTGCCTATGGGGAGTCGAGCCTCCCTTATTAAGTGAGGCGCGCAACAAACACTTTAATAAATATTCAGAACAATTAAAAAAACAAATAAGTATAAATTACCACAACTCTTTCACACAACAGTCTGATGAGCAGGAGCCTGACCCAATTTTATTTTTTACAAATTTTAGGAACTCATCTGGTGACTGCCTACTAGGACAGAAGTCCCCGTACTCATATCAAAAGCCTACTACTAGGCTATATGAAAAAACACCCAAATAACTATGTAAATAACAAATAACAACGATAAAAAAGTAAGACTAAAAAAACAAAAACAAAAGGAAACAGAAAAAAATTAACACAAAGGAAGCGTGCTCCGGCGTAGGGGGCAGGCCCACCTCCTTCCGGCGCAGGAACATGCGACCTAGAAAAACACAAAAAGGGTCAAATAAAGTGGAGGATGCCAGCCTCCTCCAAAAAGTCGTAAAGGCCACAAGGCGGGGTGCACGAACCCGGCCCGAGTACAAGGGCCAAGCAGTTACGACCCCACTAGTCCAGGTACCGGGACAGATAACGTGCGTGAAGATCACCCAGACTGGGACATTCAACGAGAATATGCCGAACAGTCTGGGGGACAACGCAGTCGTCGCAATAAGGCGCAGGCGAGCGCTCCATTAAATAGCACTGCGTTCCGCGAGTGTACCCAATTCGGAGGCGACAGAAAGCAACCTGAAGCCTTCGCGGCATTGGGGGGTAGGTCCATGGGAACAGTCGCGGCGCAATGTCACGCAACTTTAAGTTCCCCTCGACCGTCTCCCATCTTCTTTGCCAAGGAGCCAGGAGAGCTGCCCGTATTCCTGCCATGTAATTGGTGTGAGGAAGAGCGAAACGCTGGTCTGGTTGCTCAGTCCTCACGGACTCTTTGGCGCCCTCATCTGCGTGCTCATTCCCCACAATTCCGACATGTCCAGGAATCCAGCAGCAAGATAATCTCGACACTCGCTCGGCTCACCAAAACCATGGAGTCACGGATATCCCGAACCAGGTAATGCGGTCTCCGAAACGAGCAGGTCGCGTTATTTCCCGTACCGAGCGGTGTATTGCAACCAGCTCGGCCGTGAAGACAGACGCAGCGCCTGGCAGAGCTCAGCTGACTTCAAACAGATGGGATACGGCGTGGAAACCGAGCTCCCTCTAAGGACTTGGAGCCATCCGGGCTCGCAGGTACAGGCGAATTGTGCACTGTGCACGGCGCAGAGCGAGTAGCGTCTCCCCAGCATCGACAAGTAGGCTCTTAATGGGGAAAGTGTGGAAGGCACCGGTAGCCAAGCGAAGGCCGGTGTGGTGAATCGAGTCCACCTTCTGCAATACATGCTCGGATGCAGATTCATAAAACTCGCATCCGTAGTCGAGCTTCGAATGAACAAAGGATCGATAAAAAAGTATGGCAATAGCCCTATCAGTACTCCAGGCGCTGAAGGTCACGGAACGGAGAATGTCCATGGCACGGGTACAAGAGTTCCTAAGGCTACGAATATGAGCTTTCCATGCAAGGCGTCGGTCAAATACAAGACCAAGGAAACAGTGCGAGTCTACCACTTCCAGGCGAACCCCATTTAGAATCAAATCTGGGTCAGCGGGGAGCCGCGGATGGCGGCAGAAGTGCACCACCTTAGTTTTGGCTAAGGAAAACCGGAGCCTGTCCGCTTCGGCATAGCGAGAGACACGGTTCAATGCCTGTTGGATTCGACGCTCGAAAGTTGGCATCTGAGCCGCGCCAAAAGAGATCGAAAATTCGTCCACGTAGAGTGTAAGAGGAACATATTTCCGGCAGCCCGAGGTGATGCCATTAATGCTCAGGGCGAAGAGTGTGACACTAAAGAAATTTCCCTGCGGAACATCTTCATCCTACTCCATTGGGCTGGAGAGGGCTGCCCCCACCCGTACGCGGAATCGACGATCTCTCAAAAATTCAGATATAAAGATTGGGAGGCGTCCCCTTGCCCCCATCGTGTAAAGAGTCTCCATGATACCGTATCGCCATTCCGTTTCATAGGACTTCTCAAGGAGGAAAAGTACCGTGGCGTAGTAGTGTCTACGAAGGAAGGCCTCGCAGAAGGCCTTTTCCAGTCGGAGCAGAGCATCCGACGTGGAGCGGAACTTTCAGAAGCCACACTGTGCAGAAGAAAGATGACCTCCGCTCTCCAGAAAGAAGGCTAATCTACCATTTACCAATTTCTCCATCAACTTGCTCACGCAGGAGGTTAGAAAGATTGGGCGGAAACCGGCCGGGGTAGAATGGCCTCTCCCCGGTTTGCGAAAAGCAAGCAGGGTAGAAATTCGTCAGGAGTCTGGGAGGATACCTTCTACCCAGATTTTGTTGAATAAATCTAACAGAAAGGCCATGCCTTGCTCACCCAGGTGTCGAAGCATGGCGTACGGGACATCGTCTGGACCAGGGGCGGTGTCCGTGCACGAAGGGAGAGCGGAACGCAACTTACTCGAAGTAAACCTGGCGTTGAAGGGTTCTCCGCTTCTGGAGGTAAAGTCCAGTCGGCGGCCTTCCGCGACATCAAGACGCACATTAAATGCTGGCGAAAAGCATCCCGGCTAGAAACTGTGGAGAAACCGGTCGCGAAAGATTCCGCCACGGACGCGGTGGGCGAGATTGCGGTCTCATTCTCTTAGAGAACAGGACGGGGTCCTGCGAAAACTTACCCCAAATCCTTTTGACTCGCTTCCACACCTCTGCTAGAGGGGTCTCCATCTTAAGTGAGGACACGTATGTCCGTCAAGAAGAGCGGCGGGCGTGCTTCGAAATATACCGGTACCTAGCCCTAGCCCAACGATATCCACCGACAGTGAAGTCGTTCGGGTGGCACTTATAGCGCATGTGGGCATAACTCTTCTGTTTGACGGCCGTATCACATTCGGCTGACCATGACGGGAGTGAGTGGCGTGCAAAACGGCAAGACGTTCTTGGAATAGTTGTTAGGCCCACGGCGATGAGGTTGCCGAAGAAAAACTCGACAGCCTCATCTACCAACCTAAACTCCTCGACTGAGACAGAGCTATCAGTCATTACCTGAAATGCGGACCACCGCGCCCGCGCCGAGCACCACCGGGGCGATCTTTCGGAAGGCAGTGGCTAGGAAAATGATATTTGAATAGAAAAGTGATCACTAACATGGAGGTCATCGACCATTTACACCCAAAATCTTGCTGTGCATCCGGAGAGCAGAAAGATAGATCAAGGCAGGAAAAAGGAAGCGGTTCTCGGGCAGTGATGCGTAAACTCATCCACATTTAGAACACCCATCTCCAGCTCGTCGATCAGGTCGGTAAGGGCTTGATCCCTGGGATTAATCGATTAGTCTCCCCAGAGGGGATGTCTATTGTTCAGATCTCCGAGTAAGAGAAAGGGCCTCGCCACCGTGCCAAGGGGCGGCGGAAGTCCCCCGTGTCCTCCTGCCAGGTCCCCTTCCTTTTGTGGTGGGGTCGTAAAACCCTTATACCCCGGGAAGATGGGGAAGGGGCACGCGCCCAGCATGGTCTGCAAAAAGATGGCTAACGGGGAGCGTGAGGAAATGAGCCTCCGCAGCTCCTCTCAGTTGGCCCGGAGGCCACGGTAAATCCATTGGAGGAATATGCCCTCCAGGCCTAGCTCGGAGGAGATACGGGGACCCTCTTCGAAGAGAAGACCCTCACGGGAATGGTCGTACGCTTCCAGGAAGAACTCCGGGCGCTGTTTGCCGGACAAAGCGCTGCAGGCGATGTCGCCTTCGATGACTTATCAGGAGAGGTTGGGCTCGCCATGCGAGTCTTTTCTTCACTCAGCATCGAAACCATAGGTGAGCAGGCGGCTTCGGAGGCAGGGGGTTCCTCTTTTTGAGGATCCACCGTCTCCGAGCCAACCAGCCTACCACTGGGTGTGGGCAAAGGAGGCGAAGATCCGTTAGTGCTGGCCTCCTTTCGGGGAGCAGCTTTAGGAGCCCCGGAAGATAACCTCACCTCCAACTTCAGGGGTGTTACCTTATCTGAGGCTAACGACTCGGCGGAGGCGCGAGGCCGTTTTACCTTAGGAGAAACGGTCACGCTCGGGCAAAGTGGTGCAACCCTAATTTTAGCCGGAGCTAGCTGTGAACCCTTTGTGCCGCCAGATTTAACAGGAGGACGCCCGAATTTGGTAGAACGAGCAGAAGGGTTCCGAATGAGCCGGGAAACAACCGTGGACTGGAAGGGCCAGGAAAAGAGGGCGTCTTTCTTAAAATTGAGGCATAGAACGTCCCAGGCAGCCCGGGCGCGCCATGACCAAGTCCTTAGCCTCACGCAATGAGAAACGATCCTGGGTCTGAACGGCTAGGATCTCGAGGCCCCTCCCTGTTTTATAATCACACGCTCGACCTTCAACGCCCCATGGTGGGCCATATCTAAGGTGATGTCATCTATAAAGTAGACCACGAGGTCCCTTAAATAAACTACTCCTTTTACGAAGTTCATCGTAGAGTGCGGCGTCACACTCACAGGCGTGCCATCAAGTGTCCGAATAGCACTAATCATGGCCACCTCGGAGGAATTCGACGCATTCGCCAAAAGGCTCCCTTCCGAGAATCGGGTCACCTTGGGATCTCTACCAATAACACTAGCTAGAGCTCTCCTTTGATGGATCTGTTGCCCTTAGCCAACATGCTGTTATAGTGGAGCAAATATCAAGGAAGCGTTTGAAGCCAGCGGGCTCGAAAACGCCAGGTAGCCTTTCAATGAGGGTCTCTGACGTAATCGAAGCTCCGCTCTGCGCGCTTCTTGTCTTTGTCTGGGACTCCCAACCTGGGGAAGCAATGAGACCTGACGTTCTGATCTTGGCTTGGTCGCATACCAAAACGGCAGCGTCCCCGTACGTCCCTAAGGCCCCCACGGAGGGACAGGAGCTCCCAGTCTTTTTCGTCTTTTTTTCTTTTTAAAAGAGTAGGGTGAGGAATGAACCCGCTTCTCTCCTCCACCGGTAGGAGCACCTAAGACAGATAAGGCGGCCTTGGCAAGATCCTTTTCTTAAATGGAGTAGGTCCTGTCTGTTATAGGAGCACTAGCCGGGGGAGGAGATCCATCCTCTTCTTCTGAGGCTTCGGGGACCCAATCCGTCTGAGGAGGACCTTGCATAGGGGCGGATACGGGTTCTGTGCTTGGCAACGAGCCCGAGCTGGGTCACCTTAGGGACCCTGCCCATCTCAGGGGGTCCTCCATGTGGCCATCCTTCTCCCCCTAGACATCACAGATCCCATTCGAGGAGGCCTTCGTCTCGTCTTTTTGGGCCGGCGAACCGGCATCCGTCGGGGAAGAGAGGGGTGCACGTATAGTGACCCCCTTTAAGTTTGATAAGCGCTCCCGCAGGAGTTTGAAGGGCACGGGCCGATGGGACCTGTCACTCCTCGCCTCCCTAAGGGGAGTGACCCCATCGAGCCGGTCCCAGCAAGAGCGGTTGATATTGGCCTGCCTGCGCGCTTTCTTGGCACTCCCCTTGAAAAGCAAAGGGAGGACTACCGCTATTAAGAGAGAGTAACCCAAGGGCAACTCCAAAGAAGGGGGCGAGAGGGAGTCCCCTACACATGTAGGCATGGGAGAGAAGTAAGCCTCTTTTCTGGTAAGAGAAGTTAGGATGGTCCCCTGAGATAGTGCAGGGAGGGGAACCTCCTTTCTTACTGTGAAGCTACCCGAGGGTGGCTCCGTCGGTGGTGAAGTGGAAGTGGAAAGAAGCTTTTTTTTTATTTCCATCATTGGGCGTGGTGACCCTATATTTTTTATGCAGTAGCCCGCTCTGCGGGGGTGAACACGGGGCCGGTAGATCCAGCTACCGTCATTTAAGACCACACCTCTCAGCCACGTGGCCAGGCAGCCCTTCGGTATGGCGGTTCCACCTTGCGCTGGACGTAAAATCGATAGAGATTGAAAGGAGAAAGAAAATGGGATGTGAGGAAGGTGTGGGTGGAGATGAAGCAGGTTGTTAAAAACCTACCACCTGAGACTGGAGCTCAGGACAGGGGACGCTGTCCCCTCAGCTCCGATCTGGGATAATTGGGTGATAGGATGCTGGTCGGTGTCTACCCTGTAAAATTAGAGGCCGACCAGAGAAAGTTTGGGAGAGGTTGTAGGGAGAGTGAGGAAGTAGGGTAAAAACGCAGGCTGTCAGAAAGAAGGAGAAGAGGCTAAGCTGGGCCTGGGCGGGGCGCTGAGTCCTGTCAGTACGGTGGCCAGGAAGGCAAATAGCCGCGTCCCTTACGGGGGAGCCTGACCCTAGCACGATAGACGAAGCTGTAGTGAGCCCGTTCGTCACGGCACCAGGACAAGTACCGCACATGAAGCTCCACAAGACTAGGACAATCAATCACATAGTAGCGTGCAGTCTGAAGGACACGGTAATCTTCGCAGAATGGTTCAGAGAAGCGGTCAACCAGATGGCGCTGCGACATGTAGTGTGACCGATTCGGAGGCATACAAAATAGCTTGATACCGTCGAGGCATTGGAAGATAGGTCCATGGAAAGGTCACGGTGCAAAGGCCCGAAACTTTAAATTCCAATGAGCCATCCCCCATCTCCTTTGCCATAGAGACCCAAGGGCTGACCTGTTCCTTGTTACTCTATTTAGGAAGTGTTGGGAAAAGCGAAACGCTGGTCCGGTTGCTCAGTCTTTGCAGACAGCCTGCCCCCTCGTCAGCTGGCTTGTTTCCAGCAATCCCTACATGTATAGGAACCCAACAGAAGATATTTTCGACGTCCTTCCGACTCGTAGCAGCCATGAAGTCACGGATACTGAGAACATGGAAAGTGGTCATTCCAATACCACGTGGGCACTTATATTGCACTCAGCTCGGCCGTGAAGGCATGCAGCACCACGAAAAGCCTCGCTGTCTTCAACTATGGGGAAAATAGCATGGAAGCCATCATCCCCTTTGGAATTAGAGCCATCTGTATACAACGGGATAGCACTGGTGTGACCGGATATGTGCTCCAAGAAATACAAAGACAATATTCCCGAGAGTAGAGTCGTGACGAAAAATGTCAAAGGTGGTATCATCCAAGGTGTCTTAGGCATAAACATTCGAGTAACTAGTAATCACATACAAAAAATAACTAAATAAGCAACTAAAAACAAGTGGAGTAAGGAAGTCTCTCCCCAAAAGTTATACGGTCAGTAAGTTTGTACACAAAAACACTCTTGAGTACAAAGGGCAAACGGTAGTGACCACGTTCGCCCAGGTAAGGTGCGTGAAGATCACCCAGACTGGGACACTCAGCTAAATATGCCGAACAGTGTTGAGGTCAACGCAGTCGTGGATCAATGGCACGCAACTTTACGTTCCCGGTGGCTGTCTCCCATCTTTGCCAGATAGCAGGGAAGGCAGACCCGATTTCTGCTATGCAGTCGGTGTGAGGAAGAGCCAAACACTGGTCTGGTTGCCCAATCCTTGCCGACTCTTTATCAATTTCCACATGTCCAGGAACCCAGCAGAAGATAATCTTGACATGGAAGGGGGGAAGTGGAGATTACAATGGTCCGAGAGCACTTAAGAGCGGTGTATTGCAACCAGCTCGGCCGTGAAGACAGATACCACCTGGTAGAGCCTCGCTGACTTCAAACAGAGGGGATACGGTGTGGAAGCCGACCTTCTCCTGAGTCTTGGACCCCCCCCCACTCCCTGAGTTATTTATGACTACAGTACAAAACCTTTCAAACTCTGAAATGTTTAATGAGTGTGTTCAAAGTTGCTCTACATTTATTATAGGGAGATGGAATTATGTATAAAAGAAGGCGATTTGTCTAATACTTAAACTTGTCCTTGTCCACACACGAGCCACTTCTTGGTCAATACGTTTTATTTCCCGTTGCCAGAAGTTCGCAAGACAAATCAGAAAAAAAGGGGAATTATAAAGGGATGCTTCGAGCTGGGTAGAGAGGTTGGTTGATTGACTCGGGTGACACTTGATTGTCTCTGCTGGCTTTTGTGTTATCCGTCAAATTATGCTCTATGGTCAGGATTCTCAGGAACGATGGACACTTAAAGATGGTTCGCAATTTGAACTATCAACTATAGGGTGAGTAAAAAACTTTGCATAGCCGTTCGAAAAACAACTCCTAGGATCGAAGGGTTAAGGACGGAGAGAAGGGATCAATGAATAGTGAATAAAGGTGGTAAGATGGAGAAGTTAGGAGAAGTAAAAATGTATAGATGCTACAAATCTTGAGTAGATTAAAGCGCTAGGAACCGAGAGGACGCGCAACTCTCTTGACCCTTTTCAACTACAGAGACTGGTCCTGATGAGGGAGAATAGTAAGTTATTATTATTACTTAAAACTAAATAAAACGAAAACCCATGAGGACATCTACACCAGAAAGTTTGGAAAAAAAGTGAAGATGGAAGTGAAAATATGAGGAATATATCTTAGCCCCAGATACGTATGCGTGAGTTGGGGCGGGAAGGGCACGCAATCCTGTATGGTAGCAACTTACTTCGAGAAGCGAGGAATATTTCGATCGCGGTATTCTGAAGAAGGTAGCGGCGGGAGAAGATTGCTCTGACTTCGCTGAAGTGCCATTTTCCGTGGACGTGTTCGCAGTACTTGATCACCTGCGAGGAGTAAAAAGGGGTGTGAGAGGGCGAGAGGCTACGGTAAAGAATCGATCAACTTTAGAAAAAAAACAACAACCCAAAACTGTCACTAAGAGTGAATGAGGCGAACTCAATTTCAGTGACTTCTATATAACCAGGCCGAGAATAATGGGGCGTCACTTCTGAAACTTGTTCTGGAATATTTTCAAAGAAATTGTCTCATTTATGCAGAGAGGGTTTTGCGACCTGCCTTGAAAATACACTGGGGTGAAAATAGTTGTTCTTTTTATTTTAGACCAGAATAGTAATAGTCCGTTCATTTCAAAGTTAGGTGGGAAAAATGAAGAAGCATCGAAAGGTAAACATCGGGATGTAGGTTTGGTATGTCCACTTCTTGGTTTACTCTTATAATTATTGAAGGCAGCGTGAAAGATATTCTGTCTCCAAAATTGATCTGTAAGTACTAATACTTAGGGTTCAATTTCCCAGCCATGGTTCAAATAATCAAAGATTGAGGTCTCCACTTTCTCACTGATTCTGACTTTGCGACTTATTCCCATATGCAAATAAATATTATTAATTATAGCAATTCACTCACTCCTTATGGGTGAAATCTGACCCTGTAGGGTGTAGGACAACTCACCACGGCCACCTCGCTGTAGTCAACTGCTTACACCGAATTTGCTACTAACCTGACATAATGTAACCTAACCTACTATATTTAGAAGAAAAAGATAGGTATAAAACCTAGCCAGTTTGAATTAACCTCGTCCCTGTATCCTTTTATTTAGTTTGATCCATTCTTTTCCTTCTATCCTTTTATTTAGTTTGATCCATCCTATTCCTTCTATCCTTTTATCCTATATTAAAAGAAAACCACGGCTGAATGGGCATGTGTAAAATCTAGGTCGCCATGGAATTTGGCGCGTGTGCCTCACCACTCACTACCATCTATCATAGAGGAGTATGGTATAGAAACTGCAAAACTTTGCAATAGCTGAAGCTGCAAGGTTTGACAGTGAGTAATTTACAAAATGTACTGATTCTTAATATTTATAGACACAAGTCGCAGATACATGATTACTCTAGTGTTGAGTTATTAATATTATTGATACTTTTTAGTTATACATCGTAAGATCACCCAAACTTGACTGATGGTAATTCCAATTCTTTGGGGGCGTTTGGCCACGAATATGGTTCCATAAAGGTTTAAAAAAGTGAATAAAGTGAATACAGAGGACAAATATTTAGGGATGAAGTGGTTTGTTCCTCCATTCTTTCTCACTCTCACATTTACGTTAGTCCTATTCTTTTACTTATCTCTTTTAATATATAAACTTATTAAAAAGCAATTGTACTTATGGTACTTGATTTCCATCCACTTCGTTCCTCGGACTGGCTTCGAACGAGGATCTTAGGGGTCTTTTCTGATCCGTAATTCATTAATTTCTCCATCTGTCCTTTACCCCCATCAAACGCCACTGGGTGCAAAAAACCCTCGTTGGTTGCACTCTTTTCCCTTTCTCAGTTAAATTAAAATAGTGAGACTTTACTGGGAACAAGATTTCCTTAGACAGGGGTCAAATTGACCCGTTGTATTTTAGGAAACAAAACCCTGTAGATCCTTCATGTCGAATTATGATGAGGGAAATCGGAAGCTAGTGACTACAATCAATCTATTTATGGACATCATTTATTTTTTTACTATTGCTCTTCTCTATTCCTCCCTACTCATTTGGCGTTCAAAATTTCTTCTAGACTTCCTCTCTTGCGTCAACTTCGTTCATTCATAAACTTAATTCTCTTTTGTTTATACATTCCATTAATACAAAGCATAAATAATACATTTAAAAATTGCTCAAAATATATCCTTAAGTTTCCGGCACAGGAAGAAGCCTTTTTTTCAGATAAATTATTTACGTTTATTATTATGTATGGCCGTTTTGGGCCCCGTGTTACTACTGGCACGAATTTAATCCTCTATAGCACCCATTCTCAACCGATTTTTGCCATGGACTCCTTAGGAACGGCAGAGTTCCGGAGCCGAAATTAAACATCTGTCGCGGCGAGGGCGATCCTTGCTATCAGTGCTTCTCTGTAAGCTTCACCTTATTTTAGTATATCTATTATATGTCAAGGCTACGTACGGTTTTGCTGAGCGGCAACACAGCTTCCGATTTTAGTGAAGTTAAACCAATCGGGTACGGCTAGTCGCCGGATGGAGTCCAGATTCGAGTGACTTTATGGCGGCGGCTTCGGTACCTGTTGTTCGGATCCCACATTAAGCTGTATAGGTCCCCAGTGAGAAATAAAAGGCATCTTAAATAAGGTATATTGCTCAGGACTATGTGAGCCGCCTTCCCACAATGGCTTTCACAAATCACTTCTTGTTGCCATATTGATCCTGCGTCTGGATCTTAGTAAGGAAACTCCACAGTGGTTGAATCCGCACTCGACCAAATATGGGTATTTCATAGATTCAGTTCCCAGGTTACCCGTGTCTCGATGCACCCTTGGATATCCCATTCTCACAGGCTTCCGTTTGTGGCACCCTTCAAAATGCCGGGGCCAAGAGTGGACGCATATGACCTCCGTTGAGAATGGCTGCTCTAAACAGCATAAACAATAAGTGCCCAAAACAACATGAAGAAGCCCGCAAGCTACATTGAAGTTTTCCAATAACGAAGGGGTTGGAAAGAAGCAAAACACGACCGCGTTCGTCTCTATCGGTGTTGCATGGATCTGCCACTTTGCGTTGGCCCTCTCCACTGTGGCACTGGTGTGCCAGATCAATACTTTTGCTCCTTCTATCGCCGACATTTTCCAAAAGATGCCGCCAAGATGGCCGCTCCGCGCGAAAAAATAACAAAAAAACAACGCGCTTCTCTTTACCGTTGTAAAAAAACAAAGGCCTCTTAAGCGTTCTTAATATGAAGGGGGTTTTTTTGGAGCACCAAATGAGCACTTTTCAGTTTGTATTTATTTATTACTATTTATTTCTGGGCGATTTGGGGGTTATGTTATCTCGTTCCCGACTATTGTATTTTAGCAGGGGGATTTTTATCATTCTTTATTATTCCCTTTTTTTGTACTTTCTATTTATGTTTTTATCTAAAGTGAAAACCAACGAGAGAATCTTCAGCAGAAATTTTGTAAGGAAAGTGGTGAAGATAAATGGAAAATATGTGAAAAATATATAGCAGCAGATCCTCCTGCGAACGCTGAGGACAGGATGGCGCGCAATCATTCAGATGTCAGCTGCACCATGGTTAGCAATGCTATACCTGACGACCTCTTGAGAACTTGTACCTTGTAATCTGTGGGTACCTTTATACTCCCAGTTTTTAGGGATTTGGGAGGGCATCCCTCAAAACCGCAAGCTTTGATCTATTCAAATCAAAAGCTCGCTAAAACAAAATAGAGTTAGATTAGATCGATTTGGTATCACTTAACTTAAAATGGCAATTTTTCCAAAATTCTAATTGGAAAACTACCATTTCCTGAGACAAATTGATACTACTGACACGAATTCAATCCTCTAAAGTCTAAAGCATGGAGAAAAAAAAATAATAATAAATGTCAATAACAAAAATTAAAAAAGCCAGAGGAAAGGTTGTTTTCGCACGGCTTCTGCGAGGCATTGATATAATGCTTCATCTATTTCAAGTCCACCACTTTTGAGTACAACCCCGTCTAGCTTCTGATGGGCTAGGTATAAATCACCCCCCCCCTGCTCTAAACTATCGGGGTCCAACTATAATAAAGTCAGTTTTCCGCGTTGGTCTGGTTTTCGATTTAATAGGTCCCTGTCTCTCTCCTTATCTCCTCAAATCTTTGTTTTCGGTTGGATTACAAATGCAACTGATTCCTAGACATGTCCCGGAGTGGACTACGGCTTAGCCGAGTGGAAAAAAAAACACCGTTTCCGATTTTAGCGAAGTCAAGCCACAACGAGTGTGGTTAGTCGCCGAATGGAGCTCAGATTCGGGTCGCCTTCATGGCCGTTGTCATGCACTAAAGATACCCATGGTTCGGATCCCGCGTTAATCAGTAGGTGCCCACTGAGAAGTAAAGGCATCTTAAGTGACTGCAATGTCCCTCTCTTTAAAAAACATGTTCCGGAGTATCTCGTCCCAGTGGATTGATTACGAGAATCAGAAACGGATTGATGTTCATCACTGGATTATCCATCACTAAAGAAGGAGAGGGATGAAAAGTATAAGACATGATTGGGGAAGAAGGAAGAAGGAAGTAGCGGAAAGCTAATATAGGGGTTCTCGACGCTAAGCCTATTTGTTCTAGCGGAGCATCGGGTTGTGTTCGTTATGACAGTAACGCCCGATGCTTATCACCTTTTTCACGGGCAGGACACCACGATACCACCTGCCCTGCCCATCAACCCCAGCTTCAAGACAGCTTCCGTCGACATTCTCAAAATAATCATTCTTCTCATTCGCCGACGGCAGCCCAGTTGGCTTCACGAGTTGGAATGGCCACGCGTGAAAATCGCTTCCCAATGACGTCAGGAACTTGACCCAAGACCCAACCGGAGTTCTTTGAGATAAGTTGGTTATTGGTACTTCCCACTCTTTTTCAGTCTGCTGGCGTTCCTATTTCCCCTAGTGAGTTCCTATAGGATTCACGAATAGCCAGTCTTTCCGGGGTTTCCCGGGAAAGTTTACTGATTCCTGGGATTTAGAGAATAGTTTAGATGCATTTAAAATTTTATTATGTATTTAAAATTTGGCAATTGGATGAAATAACCCTACAAAATTACACGTATTGGTAAATAATTATTTTACAAATAAAAAATGGCTTCATATCAAGATATTTTTTTGAGGGGTAAATTATAGACAAGACAAGCCGTACTTCGTACTCTTCCTTACAGAAAGAGCTTGGTTCCACAGACACCCCTGCGGGGTGTGGCCTACGGCCTTATTTGCTATTCTAAACCGCCTTTTTAAATCCCCTTTATCGACTCTTTATTTTAACACCCTGAGCACCTTTTTCAACATAGATACCCTGAGAACTTTTTTTAAAGTTATATCACCCTTTATTATATTGTCTTTACCCCTTGAAGATATATATATATATATATATATATATATATATATATATATATATATATATATATATATATATATATATATATATATATATATATTATATATATATATATACATATATATATTTGAAAATTTTCGAAACACTTTTTTCAACATAGACACCCTGAAACCTTTTTAAAAAGTTATTTCACCTTTTTCTTATATCGTCGTTACCCCTTGAAGATACATATATATATATATATATATATATATATATATAATTGATTTTCCAAACACCTTTCTCAATATAGACACCGTGAAACATTTTTTTAAAGTTAATTCATCTTTTAATAAATTTTTGTTTTTCACTCTATAGTGTTATATTGTTATTGTTCATCACACACTTTCTCCACTCTCACACAACCCTTTAAGATATATAAGTATAGTTTGTTTTTCAAAACACCTCTTTCAACACCTTCCATAATTGTTTTAAATATCTTGATTTATTAATAATATAGACTCTGTTTAAACACCCTGAAACCTTTTTTTAAGTTAATTCATCTTTTTATAAATTTTTTTTTTTTTACTTCATCGTTTAAAGCTCTCTCCGCTCGCAAATAGTATACGTTTGAACTTTTAAATTTTCGAAGTTTTTTGTTCTATATTCTCTATTATCATTAACATTATCTTTGTTATATTTTCATCTGTTTCCATGGTTGCCTCATTAGATAAAATAGTATTTGTTTTTAATTCATTTTCCTCAATTTCATCAATATTATCGTTTTTTTTTTGGTAATTTCAACACCTTCAGTTAACTTGTTAAAATAATATTCTCATTTAATTGTTTTTCATTGTTATTTATATTCGTATTTGTAGTTGGATTTTCAAAACACCCATTTCAACACCCTTTCATAACCTTTTTAACAATTTCAATCCTTTGAATTTAAAAAATATGAAAGGTTACTTGTCCACTAAGCAAAAAAAACATTTTCAAAAATTTCAAAAATTCACAAAGTTAAACTATAGAGTTAAGGATGACTGCATTTTTTTAAAGAATAACTTAAAATGCTCAAAGCATTAATATTCCTATTACTCAGGCTTGTTCTCAGTCTTGTCACAAATAAACCGACCACATTCAACACATACTCATCAATGAATCAATAAATGATAATGTTGGACCTTCTTCCAAAGAGGCTTAGAATCCTTGCAGGCCCCCTCCCTCAAAATCCGCCTTATCCGTAGGTCGTAAAGTCTGGCCACATCGGCAAATATTCATGGGGATTATTATTAAATTATTATTATTCCCCTAACTGGGTAGGGAAATGCGGCCGTGTGGAATGGACCAACTCGCTCTCCAAATCTCAATCCTTTTAATTTCTTCCTCTGCGGTGTACTGAAGAAGGTTTAATAGTGAAGATCAACGATATTAATCATCTGAAACAACTCTTCTACGATCGGCGGAGATAATGCATTATTGCCCTATCCTGGACGCGTCGCCTTTCGCAAAGCTCGTCGAAATGTGTATCGCCAATTGGAATAAATGTAATAAATTATAAGTATACATATGTTACCCTGTAATGATGCCCTCATACTTTATATCTTTATTGAATCGCGGCTTCTAACTTGTAATGGGAGACACAGAACTGTTGAAGGTCGTGCAATTTATTCATGTTTGAGGTCTTACATAAGAGTTGGGTCAATTTAGACTTTAGAGGTTCGTCTTTCTTGAAAATTCGACTCAGTGTCAGCTAAGCAAAGTCAAATAATGAGTCTTTGCTTGGATGACGATACCAGCCCAGGAATCATAGTGAATACAGATGGTTCCCCAGTGGTACACCGTTGTTGTTGTTGTTACTTAAAATTAAGAAGCGAAAACCAACGAGGGTTATCGCCAGAGTTTGTGAGGAAAGATCTTAAAGTGAGGGAGGATGGATGAAGTAAAAACGTGCGAAGATATGGATCCACGCAATCTCCAGATGTCAGCTGCAGCATGCTTCCTGACACCCTCTTGTGGGAGTATTGTAAACCAATATGTGCAAGTTTACTCTCATTCCTTTATGAAATATTGTATTTAATTGCTAAAACTTAAGGGCGACGTTCGAAGCATTGTGTAAGAGAGAACTTGCTCTCGAGATGTTAAGTACTGAAGCAGACCGATCCCTGCCTGATTTTTATCTGATTCTTCGATTTTCTAAGAGTCTTTCACCATTTTAATTTCCATGGAGCCGCGCGAAAACAAAAACCCCCCGCGAGATCCGGGGTCTCATGATCCTGGGAAAGAAGCCTCAGTGCCTACAACGTCAATGTCCCCCGAGGAAAACTCCGATAGTCTGGAGTGTGTGATCCCAATCGATAAGGGGTGAATGGGGCAGTGGGGTACGTCCAGGACACCGAAGAGGCCAGGAGACGACGTTGAGCCAAAACATCCGATTACAAGGGAGTTGAAGAAACCCGAGACTGATGTCATCTGTCTGGACCAAAGGGGAGATCGGGAGCCCATCTATCGACACTCATCGGAGGAGAGGGCTAAGAGACCGCACATCGGGAGTACCGAGACCCGTAAGAATCCAACTTATGAATTCTCCCATAAAAAGCATTAACCACGGTGAACTCCTTCCCGAGTGCTCCATTAAAAGAGAACTCCTGGGTTTTGAGTCGCGACTAAAAACACTTTTTGTATTGGCTTTGGCCCATGCCCACTCGAATTCGCACACACACATACATAAGGTCCAAACACATCTGCCACCCCTTAAAACATCTGTGCTTTGAATGTTTACCCCAACCAACCTGATCCCCCTTTATTTTACTAAGAAGCGAACGGTCGAAAAAACTGCAGAGTGAACAAAACAAACAACAATATATGCAAAGTGCATCCGCCTTAATAATAATAATAAATAATAATGATAATGATAATAATAATCAAATAATAGTATAAAGTCGTTTATACGACTCGAATAAGGGATGCACATTTTCAAGCAATGCTAATAATAATCGTAATTTTTTGTATTGAAAGAGAGAAAAGGAAACTCGCTAACCATGGAGGGCATTTTCCCATAAAAAATTACACACCAAATTACGAACCAGACCCCCCCCCTCTACTTACGGAGATTAACGTCTAAGAATTAGAATTTTACTTCCTTCAATATAAAACTGATAAACGCAAACCCTCTCAAAATCTTCCATTTTAGAAACCATCCAGCTAAAGAAATAATAATAATATGTCAAAATTATGTTACCACTTAAAAAAAAACAAAAAACAGGCATCATTGATAAACATTTAACTCAAAAACCTTTGTGAATATTATTTATGTGAGGTCTCAACTCTATGGTCATTGTTATCAACAAAGAAGCGAAACGATCGAAAGCATTTAACACCCTGACGCGCGATTCTCTGGGAGTAGATGTTAACTACAGTTAGGTGTTAACATAATTATGACACACCCTATATTAGCAATAATTAGCTACCTTCGGACTGGATGACGCTCCTTATCCAGCAATGACTTTACCTGGGTGAGGAGAGCCCCTGAGGCATGCCAGGTGCAGTGCATAAGTTAACTATTGCTACACTCACTTACACCACGGCTGACGATATTAAAGTTGACTAAATTAAATTCTGCCACAACTTCGGATGAGGTCACCTTTTTTTTAGGAGCCCATCTGGCGACTACCCACTCTTATAGTCCGCAAGTCTGTGTGCACGAACTCGTCCCGAGTACAAGGGAAAAGCGGTACCGACCCCGCTCGTCCAGGGACAGGTAACGTGCGCGAAGATCACCCAGACTGAGACATTCAATGAGAATGTGCCAAACAGTCTGAGGGAAAACGCAGTTGTCACAGTGAGGCCCAGGTGAGCACTCCATCAAATGGCGGTGCGTCCCGCGAGTGTGTCTAATTCGGAGACGACAGAAAACAAACTGAAGCCTTCGCCGCATTGCGGGGTGGGTCCATGGGAACAGACGTGGCGCAATGGCACGTAACTCTAAGTTCCCCTCGACCGTCTCCCATCTACTTTGCCAAGCCGCCCGGAGAACTGCCCATATTCCTGCCATGTAATCGATGTGAGCAAGAGTGAAACCCTGGTGTGGTCACCCAGTCCTCGCGGACTCTTTGGCATCTTTATTTCCCGCAGTTCCTAAATGTCCCGGAACTCAGAAGAAGATAATTTCGACATCCGCCCGGTTCGCCAAAACCGTGGCGTCACGAATATCCCGAACCAGGGGATGCGGAGATTCCAATGCCCCGAGAACACTCAGGGCCCTTTGTAAGTCGCCATAAATTATAATCCGGTCTCCGAACCGGGCACGTCGCGTTACCTCTCGTACCGAGGGGTGTATTACAACCAGCTCGGCCGTGAAGGCAGATACGGCGCCTGGCAGAGCCCCGCTGACTTCAAACAGAGGAGATACGGCATGGAAACCGACCCCCTCTTCGGACTTGGAGCCATCCATATACACTGACGCGGTTCCAGCGTGACACGAAGTGTGCTCAAAAAAGGCCAAACGCAATACTCCCGGCACTATATAAGCGTTGGGAGAAGAGCCGTGGCGACAAATAGTCATAGGTGGTACCATCCAGGGTGGCGCCCTAGGCAGAACCAGGGGCGTCATCGGCCCGAGAGCTATACCTAGCTCTCCAAAGAGTTTCTTAGCCCTAAACCCAAAGGGCTTAGGTTATGACTGGCGTCTCTCGGCGGCATAGGCACCGTCAAGATCATCTGCGGATGCAGGGAGAGCTATTGGCGACTGAGGGAGTCGCTGGGCTAGCTCGTGCATGCGAATAATGCACTGTGTACGGCGCAGAGTGAGTGTCATCTTCCCAGTATCGACAAGGAAGGTTCTCAATAGGGGAAGTGCGGAAGGCACCTGCCGCCAGGCGAAGGCCGGTGTGGTGGATCGAGTCCAGCTTCCGCAATACCCGCTCAAATGCGGATGCATAAAACTCGCATCCGTAGTTGAGCTTCGAACGAACAAAGGATTGATAAAAAAGTAAGGCAGTAGCTTTATTAGCGCCCAAGGCGCTGAACGTCATGTAGCGAAGAATATCCATGGCGTCGGTCAAATACAAGACCAAGGAAACAGTGCGAGTCCACCACTTCCAGGCGAACCCCATTTAGGAACAGATCTGGGACAGGGTGGAGCCGTGGATGGCGGCAGAAGTGTACCACCTTAGTCTTGGCCAAGGAAAACCGAAGCATGTGCGCATCCACATAGCGAAAGACGCAGTTCAATGCATATAGGCGTCAACACTCTAGAGTTGGCATCTGGGTTGTGCCAAAAGAGATGGATAGGTCATCCACGCAGGGTGGCCAGAGGGTTGAGAGTTTATAGCAAATTTTCAGCGACATTTTGGCATATTTGGCAAAGGATTTTTCCAAAATAGCAAATTTTTTGGCATTATAATTTTGAAAGGATATGTTACCATATTGAGACCTCTTATATTAGAATTTGACAGAAAAAATAAAAACGCCTTCCAATTTCAAATGTGCTTTATTCAAATAGCATCACTATTAAATTTGACCAACATTTCATCACATACATTAAAATCATTGCAGCATCAATTTGTTAGCATACAATGAGACCGAATCATCAAGATTGAGTTCAACAGCCTAACACGCATTCTATTTCGCAATTTATTTTTTACAATGGAGACTTAGCTAAATACTCTTTCAACAAAAGCATTTGAAATAGGGAGGCATAAATTAGTTATAACAAACTATACTAATGATTTATATGGATAACAGCCAATTGCATTTTTAGACTGGTATAAATGGCACCAAAATTTTTTTAGCATTTAAATCAATACCCGAATTAGACCAGTAAATTAAGCGGGCACTCATGTACTGACTTTCAATTTCATCAAGGTCAAGATTGAGAAGATTAAAATAACTTATATTTAAATCTGAAAATCTTACACATTTGGTTTGTGAAAGGATTTCAGACTTTCATAAAATTGAAACTTGCCTGGCAGTCTTCCACATACCTCATTCGAAGCAACTCTCAGAAAATTGAAGCACCGGTTTTTGAAAGCCTATTTTGCTTCTTCTGGGAAGTTGTAATTATGAAGTTCCCGAATAAATTTTGCACTGAAATCTATTTCCTCCAGAGATCTTAAATGATGTTCTTCATTAATTTCATAGATGTTTATATGTGGATGTTTACAAGTTCTACTTCTTAATGCAAGAAAAAAGGACATTCAAATCATCAAACAACTGACACTGATCAGCATTTGAATGCTGAAATGAATCATTGATTTTCTGTCATTTATGAGAGGCAGCGCAAAGATTAAATAGAGGTAATTTGTCACATCATTCAGCATTTCTTTGAGCAAACTAAGGGTATTATTCCGATTACATTCTATTGACTTGAAATAAGAAGAGAGTTCGTGTCATTGTGTCACAACTGCATAAATGACCTTTCCTGTTACAAGCCAGCGAGTGTCTGAATGGGTTACAAATCTGGTAGGATGTAAATTTGGGACATTTGCATTCATTAGTTCAAATATTTTTTTCATTTAAGAACTAAATTTAAAGTGTTTTGCAACTTCTGACAATGAAAAGCTTAAATTTGATGGAAGTTCATCGAAAACACGCTTTGCACACAAACTTAAACTATGACAAATACAGCTCACTAGAACACATTTTGAAGAAAATTCTTTTGAGCCTTTTATACACAGAGTTATTGCAACCACACGGGTTTGACGCACCATCAGTACCCAGCCCAATGATAATTGATAAAGGCACTTTATTATAATCAAAAAACTGTTTGATTTCAGCAAAAAGTGATGATGCAGTAGTTGATAGGACAGGTAGTAAAGATAAAAAAGTGTGTTAATTGAGGCAGTATCCGATATCCTTGAAGTATCTAACACAAATGCACAGATGTTTCATCACAGAAACATCCGTTGATTCATCAATAATGAGTGAAAATGGCATCGTTCTAATGTCATTGATTATAATGTTTTCTTGGAGACAAGGATAAAGCACATTATTCAAAATACCTGTGCAATTTGGAACGATGAAGTTTCAGATCATGAAGAGATTCATTTTTGACGGAACAGCTGCTTATAATATCTGTCGAGAAACTTAACAATGCTTGTTGAACTTGAAATTTATGTAGAAGTCTTCTTGAGCTTCTGTGAGCGAGCATAAAATAAGTATCTTATACAAAATTGGTCAGATGAAAACTAATACAATATAATGAAGCGGGCGCGCCTTCAGTATCCACATCACCTTATATATGCAGATTGCTACTGTTGGTTAACACTTATAGAAAATGGCCGCACTTATTAAAATATGTAAGTAGGTTTTTTACACAAAACTATACATATACGCACTTCACTAAAAAAAAATCGAGAGTTTCGAGGCGATCGTTCGGTTCTTGAAACGGATGGTATCGATATTGATGGATTGAAATGGTTGCAGCTCGCTGAACGATTTTTTTCCACGTGCGCTCGCTGCCACTCGTGGCTCGTGCTCACCCTCACCGATGTTAAATTCTTGAGCTGGATGTTTTGGACTCTATTTCGGTGGAAATGAGCTTCGTTTCTTCGGTGCAATTTAATTGATTGTTTAGTTATAGAGGTTGAGTAAGGCGGGATGTTCTTCACTCCAGGGGTTGGCCAGTTAAAGAGGAAGCAGATTGCAAGACAAGATATTCTGAGAATCTGAACTTCGGAGTTCACAAAATACGAGAAACGGAGAGTTGACGTCTGCCCACGGCGCCGAACGCGGTCTTTTATAACAATCTTAAGCTCCGCCCATCCAAACATATACTATAACACTTGCACTGTTTCTTAATAACTGGAATTTTATATATTTACAAAATCAATGTTTGGTTAATGAAGTATTTGTAATAAAGAAATAAAGTAATAGGATCAAGTAAAGATAGTCCCTCCCATTTTACCAAGTAAAGATTATCCCTCCCAAAGTTACACTGGTAAAGCTAATTCCCCCAAAAGAAAAAAAAAAAAAAAAAATAACTGTTACAAAATTTATTTAGGAACATATTTGTTACAATTAAAAATTGTAAACTTTGTAGAACTGTAGAAATTAAATTTTAATAACTTAATTAAAACGGTATTGGCTGGCAATCGTATCGCAAAAGTCATTGAAAACGTATTTATGTCTTTCAAGATACATAAATTCCTGTTGATAAGAGTTTAGCATTTCTCTCTTACATCCTCGCATGCGTTTAATTCTTAGTTTATGCTTATTCCACTAGTTTTCGACTGCCTGTGTATGCACACCAGTAACTTCATGTACAAAGTTTACGAAGTGGTACCTCGTATACCTCCTATTTTACCAAGAAAAGGTCATCCCTCCCCCAATTAACCAAGTAAAGTTAATCCCTCCTTTTTTTGTCTTAGGAGGAACTATATTTACTTGATCGAAGCAATATTTCTATAGTACCTTGTATCCCACACCAGGCATACAACATTATATTTATAAATTTAGATTCATATAATTTCACTTAGTTAACGTACACGGTAAAGTACAGACATTCGCAATGAAATAGTTCACTCGCTAAGCGTGTTTTTTTTTTATCATGTTAAGCCGTCAGCTGATTTTGGCATTTTTGACCAAGGCTTTTTAGAAAATAGCATTTCTTTAGCCAAAAAATTTTTGCCAATAAGAAAATAGAAAATTTGCCAAATTTAGCACGACAGAAAAAAAGGTTAATCTATCATTTCCCAATTTCTCCATCAACTTGCACACGCGAGAGGTTAGAAAGATCGGGCGGAAACCGGCCTGGGTAGAGTGATCTCTCCCCAGTTTGCGAAAAGCGAGCACAGTAGCGATTCGTCAGGAGTCTGGGAGGATACCCTCTACCCAGATCCTGTTGAACAAATCTATCAGAAAGGCAGTACGGGACATCGTCCTGACCAGCGGCGGTATCTGCGCACGAAGCGAGAGCGGAACGCAACTCACTCAATGTAAACCTGTTGTTGAAGGGTTCTCGCCTGTGGGAGTAAAGTCCAGTTGACGGCCTTCCGCGACATCACGGCCTGCATTCAATGCTGGCGGAGCAGCATCCCGGCTAGAGAATGCGGTCGCGAAACACTCCGACACGGACACGGGGTCCGAGATTGCGGTCCCATTCTCCTGGAGAACAAGGGTGGTGTGTCCTGCGAGAACTGCTTTAATTGGGGAGGTAGTAATGGTTGCATGCACATTGTTGAGTGTCATCCCAGGCGAATGCACCGATTAGTCACCTCTTTAGATTACTGGAGCTAGAGACTTTCCCACATGTTTTCCCTTCTCCTACTTCACCACTGTTTAAGAATCTCTGGACACAAAATTTTGCCAATAATTCCCTATTGGTTTTCACTTCTTAGTTTAAAGTAAATAAATCTGCATCAGTGAACATAGTTTTTTCGATTTCCCTCAGTAGTTAGTCAATCATCCACGTCATCAGCCAGGTTTTCATTTATGTCATCTCACGTAAGTTCAGGTGTAGCCAATCTTCATTTTCAGTCAGCGCAGCGATACGTCAACATTATTTAATCCCTTCACTCGGAAACACATATATGCTAAACTTCAAAGGCACCCATACAATTTACATGCATTGATAACCATTCTCAGACGTTATATAGGTGGGGCAACAAGGCGAGTCTTTAATTACCCAACGAACACTCGTCGAGGGCCGGCGTCTCGTACCAAAAGGTTAAAATTCAGGTGAGATTTTTCTTTTGTAAATCACGGGAAAAGGGGTCAAGTTGATTGCTTTCCTTATCTTAAACACGGGCCGGTAAAGACAGGAATAACGACATCATCGATGAAATTCCTTTTAAAGAATCAACTTTCAATGCTAAATAACCAATTTAAATCGATAACATTTAAATTGGTTATTTTGCACTTGAGGCACTGGCAGAAGGCAGGGTGCTGTTGATCCCTGACCACTGAGAAATGCGGATTACTGTCATGAACGAAGATAAATAAAATAATAAAATTGCCCGATGGCGATAAATGTCCTCGTCTTGGTGTAATCCAACGGGGTATAATATTTTAATTTTAAATTCTTCGCGCGGCCACTAACGAAGGCACGGCCGACGCGGAATAATAAACCTTAACTTATGTTTAGAATGACCAGCGAGGGAACGTGAGATTCCAACTCACGTCTGGAATCTCGCATGTCTTGCAGGCCCCAACACTCGCAGAGGGCTATGTATCTTACCATACATTTTTCACTTCCCCTCTTTTGCCTCTGCACACAAAAATACGTGGCGAGAATACACCATGAGTCATTCAAGGACAACATAACTCATGCTCCAATTTACGAAAGGAACACTTAAATCTTCAACGATGATGCACGAAAGTGGAATCCATCCTTCGCGTCGCTTTACTCTGAAGAAATTGTCCCTTCACTTCGCTCCAAAGGTTTGGCTAAAGGAGAGTCAAGATTTCCGTCATGTTTAAAAGGCTCTGGCACTTTTTAGTACAGATTTCACCGACGGACGCCACCAACACATTATGGAATAATTAATACTAAAACACAACCACGGTATTTTTTTTAGCTTGAAGCCGCGTGAGCAACGAATGGAAGGAGTCAGGGAGAAGACGACTGACATAGGGGGATGCTCGACTCCGACTACCCCCTTTGTAACATCAAAAGGGGGATCTGGTCTTATTTCTAATGCGTAATCTGTCCTTATTTTGCTGTTCTTTTGGGAGGAGTTTAATGCCTTCTTTTTCTCTCTCTCTGTCTCGGTCGGGTCCCTCCAAGCGGAAGAGAGGGAAAACAACGTTAACATCTCAGCCAGAAAGTTTGTAACGAGAGACGTGTAAAGAAAGTGGTGAAGATGGAGGAAGTAAAAATGTGTAGAAGGGATATAGTCGCAGATCTACCTCCGAGCTGGGAGGGGGCGCAATGCTACGGATGTCAGCTGCAGCTTGTTGGCTCATGATGCACATGGCTGGGAGTGTGAGTGTGCTTTTAGCTCTCACGGAACAAATATGTACACGGCACTGGCACTCAAAAAGATGGAATTTGACCACCTTCGAGGGCACGGGAGAAGGCTACAAACAGGGTGGATTATTATTATATTGTTATCATTCATTGTTATACCTATACTTATCCTCTAGAGGTTTGCTGACAAAATATTGAAATGCACATAAAGATCAGCATGACAATCTTTGGAAACCCTTCGTTAGGGGAGGGAAGGTAGTACTGTGTTTTGCGACCAACCCGCGAACCTGGAAACCCTTCGTGGTCCAAGGGACAGTCATTAATCAACGTCAGGTGAGCGTGGATTGGAAACCCCTTTGAAGGTTTAGGTAAACGAATGAGTGATGTGTTATGGGTGTGTCAAAGACATCTTATGGTAGCGACCCATTTTTAAGTGAGAACTAACGAAGGCATCTCAAGCAGAAAGTGGCTAGGAAAGGGAAGCGAAAACGTGTGGAAGATACTCGTATAGCCGGGATGGCCTAGAATCCTCGATATGTCAATTGCAGCATCGAACCTGTTTGCACAAAAAGACCAGACTCTGAAAGGTACGATGCCCCCCCCCTTAACTCCGTTGGAATCCGTGGAGGGATTTAATATTTTTTTATGGTTCAACTTTATTTTGTCTCTCTTCTAGTCTATTGTTGTTTCATTCCACTTTTTGTTCGTACTGATTCCTTATTGATATGAAGTACTCTATTGTTTGAGAGCTCTTTGTACTCGAGTGAATACGGCGTTGGTCTGTCAACGTCGCGCTACCGGGTTCGATCCCAGCAAAAGCGGACTCAAATGTCAGCTACCAATTAATTGATGGGCGTGGTGTGCTCAGCCCTATACCGGGGTGGGTAGATTTTACACTTCTCATCACACACATATCCAATCACAACACTGCTTTCTTGCCTTTCCCGCCTTCACAGCACAGCACAACACACACACACACACACACACACACACACACACACACTCTCTGTTCCAAGGAATCCTGCCGATGGGTATCTATATCCACATACCTCTGACGCTGAACTGGTCCCTCTGCCCCGGTGCGACGAAGGTTCTACCTGAACGCTATTTGGTATCAAAACATAATACTTCATGGCACCTCTCCCCAAAGAGCCCTGGTGGCCACGGGCTCACCAGCGATTGTCTTACTGACCTTTATGTTTATTTCATTATCCGGTGGGGATCCGGCTGAATAAAGGCAGGTTGGCAAACTACTAATACTACTCTATTGTTTCGAAAAGGTTTGACAATGGGTTCTTTCGATCCCAGAGGAGAGTGTTGATAAACACCGGTTCATTTGTGCTTAAGTCACGTCCTCCTTCTTTTGCTGTCATCAAGTTCGGTTTTATTTTCGCTTAATAATAACGAATATCAATTAACCTAAAAAGAAAATTGCAAACCAATTAACTTAAAAAGAAAATTGAAAACCAATTAACTTAAAAAGAAAATTGCAAACCAATTAACTTAAAAAGAAAATTGCAAACCAATTAACTTAAAAAGAAAATTGCAAACCAATTAACTTAAAAAGAAAATTGAAAACCAATTAACTTAAAAAGAAAATTGCAAACCAATTAACTTAAAAAGAAAATTGCAAACCAATTAACTTAAAAAGAAAATTGCAAACCAATTACCTTAAAAAGAAAATTGCAAACCAATTAACTTAAAAAGAAAATTGCAAACCAATTAACCTGGGAACACGACAGAAAACTGACTTCATGGCTAAACTGCCCATTTGTAACAAATTTGAGGGAAACAATTCCTTATTAAACAAACTTTGATCTAATGTCCCATTTGACAAACGATGGGACCAGTTTCTTAATGGGACCAGAGTGTGCCACTTTTCTTTGGGGATATGGATGTCTACATGTCGGTTTTGAGTACTTAGTCTGTAGATATATGTACACTTTCGGTTTGTGAAACATCCAACAAGAGGTATAAGAAAAAAAGTACTCTTAGTTTGGTTTCTTCTGGAGGATTGTGAGTAGTGTTTGGACGGAGATCTGGTCCCGACTTGATCGGGGTTGGACCTTTCTGGTTGCTCCTCTGGTAGGAATGGGGATGTTTTAAACCAAGAGTATGGCCATTATGGCCCGTTGAAGTTTTCAAAGCAGTCTATTGTGGCAAAAAATAGAGCAAATAGGGTGCTAGGATACATTAACAGGAATGTTAGCTACAAGAGTAAAGAGGTTATCCTTAAACTCTACAACTCGTATGTCAGGCCACATTTAGAGTACTGTATACAAGCATGGTCACCACATTTCACACTTGACATCAACCTGCTAGAGTCGGTACAAAGGAGGACAACAAAAATAATACCTTCCCTGAAGCACGTTGAATATGAAGATAGACTGAGGGTACTAAATATGTTCTCATTTGAGAGAAGATGCGTGAGGGGAGATAGGATTGAGCTTTTTAAAATCTGTTCTGGGATGGATAAATTGGATTTTAGCAAGTTATTTGAGTTGGAAGGTAGTAATAGAACTAGAAGTCACCACTCAAAAATTAAAAAAACAAAGGTGCAGGTTGGATGTTAGAAAATATTTTTTCACCAGTAGAGTTGTAGATTACTGGAATGATTTGCCATCTGACGGAGACAGTCCAAACTTGAATGTATTCAAACGCAGATTAGATGATTTTATGGGGAGGGGGGGTTAACTTTGGGGAGGATTCTGGACTCATTCCTGTGGATGCAGTTCTTTATTATTATATATTACGATTGATTTGGATTTTGACGAGTCTTGATGATGATGCTTTTTGTTTTTGACACATTCCTGTGGATTGTTCGAATTGTATATTGTAGATGAATGATCGGACACAATCCTATGGACGCATTTTGTGGGTGGGTTTTGACAGATGCGGATGACCTTTGATAGGCCCTTGTGGCTTTTGTCATCCGTGAAATTATGTTATGTTAAATATTGGGAGCAGGTTACCATTTCAAACACCTAAGAACAAATTTGTAGACATAAAACAAAAACTAACAGCACTCAAAATACAATGGGGGCCGTCGATGCTTGCGATCTATTATGAAAGAGGATAATGTCCTGTACCTAATTTACCTGCCTCGTCTAATGCTCGCTATATTTCATCGCCTTTCACTCTCGATCATTGTTCGAGGGAGAGCCAGGGACGGCCTGCCTGGCTGCTCTGATGCGAAGAGACGAATATCAACGCGCAGCACGAAACGTCCGGACTAAATTAATGATCAGTTTCGGGAGGAAATAAAAAAAAAAGAAAATAAATAAGAAAAATGGAATTAAAAGAATGTTGAAATATTTGCTTATTTCACCGATAGTTTTGAAATCTATTTCACGATGGACGGGTGGTCTTCACTTGCATTATGTATATGTCACTTTTATGTGGTATAATTTATTATTAATTCGAGCGAGACTTTAATAAGTAGGTGTTTAACTTACAGATCTAGGAGGAAAGGAAACGTCGTATATTGAGAAGGAATTCACGTTATGAACACATGTTGAATCCCACCCACAAAATATCGCATTCTATTTTCACCGGTGAGGACACCTGGTTCTCAGCATCAGATTCTCATCATTTATGAACTGAAGAAATTAAAAAACAAAACAAAAACAATGAGGATTATTCTATGCTCTAATGAGCATAGAATATTAAACAATGATCAACCAAAATGAAGGTGAAATATGATAACCCCCTCTATACATAATGATACAATGCTCTGTATCATACTACGATTGTTATAATCCTTCGCATAAACAGGTCAATGCAGACTATAGAGTTGCATCAGTGGAGAACAATGGAAAATACTTTAAAAAAAAGCAAAGAAATGACAGAAGCTAAGAAAAAAAAACAAGTATGGGAAGCTAATGTAGTTTTAAATACGAAGAACTTTCTAGAATAGTGGAAACTATTCCAGTACTAATATAAACTATGTCAAAGAAGTTCTGGTAATATATACACATGTTTAAGTTTTCAACTGGTAGAATGCCTAATCAGTGATGGCATCGAGCGAGATCATTCTTCTTCAAGAAAATGGGCGCCCAACGTGGCTCGTGTAACCAAGGAAACGATATTTGAGCTTGGTGCAAGTTCTGCTTCATCGTCCATCTCTGGCTCTATCAGATTATAATCACTTATTACGACCACTCCAACAACATCTCAATGGAGAAGGTATTACGAAATGAAGAGTATTAAACGTTAGAGAGCGTTAACGATAATGTTAACTGTTGATTAAATGTGATATTTAATAGTTAATGATGGGGGGGACGGTCTTTAGAAAATCTTATATTTTCGTGGATCTAATGCGTACTAGAGAGTCCATGTGCTCAAACATACGAATATCCTCGAGAGGGCCAGGATTAGGATGCCACCCCAATGGGTGAGAGCAGAAAACTACTACTCAATTATTTTGGGGGGAACCCCTAAATTTAACTAACTAAGGCATTTTCACTGTAATGAAACAATGAGTAAAGGGGATGGAGAAAAACGAAGAAAAAAAGGAGATAAATTCATAGAACAAGTACAGTGAAGAAAAATTGAGGATAAAAATTGCAAAAGTAAATTTCATTACTAAATGGAGACTATGTTTATAAAATAGAGGTGGTGAAAAGTTTGTACAAAGACCACGTACACTCGCAAGTGCGAACAAACCCTTCGTATAGGGGAGGGGCAATCATGAGGCCGGAGCCAAACTGGTGGCCCAGTCGCTTGACCCCTCGTTAAGTATGTTTTATATCACCGGCAGCCGTCAGGTAGCGCACGAAAGGAAGGCATTAACAGACTCCAGGGAGGCCGAGGGAGAAGCGAGGGGAATCGGGTGGGCGAGAGGGGAAGCAAACAAAATTACATCGTCCCACCCTCCACTTTCCATCCCGTAATGGCCTCTCTTTTTTTTGCATCGCTTTTAAAAGGAAGAAACCCGACGATCCGCACGGATGCGCCCACCCGACACACGAGACCCTTTGATAGCGTCTGTCCCATCGTGTCGACGCAATCATGAGTGCTATGTAGGAGTACAGCGGGGTGGATCGGCTGATAAGTGCGAGAGAATGTAAACCGCGGATGGAGTAGGGTGAAATTGACTGGGTGATTGCCACAAAATGACCGATGTTGCGATTTGGGGCAGTAGTTACAGTACCTCCACGAGGTTACGGTTGACAAGGCATTACTTGTGCTTATACACGTCATCATCAGCGTGTTTTAGGCCACTACTGGGCAAAGGCCCGACCAAGAAGTCTCCGCTCGAGTTTGCTCCGTTACTTCCGCCACTGAGCGAATGGAAGGAATCCTGTCGCCTTGTACGAGGTGGTCTTCTCACCCTCTTTATGTGTCCACTTTAAGGTTCCATTCGTCCATCTTCTTACATGTGTCCTACCCATTTCCACTTCAGAACCTTCATTTTTCTCGCAATATCCACCATCCGTTTTGCATCCTTATCCATTATCTCCTTTATGGTCCTACGGGTTTATACCTACCGTGCCTCACTCAATCTTTCTCTGCGTTGGCCCCGCGAGGTGGTATCGAGTGTCGCATGGAAACTATGCTGCAGATGACATCTAGAGGGTCGCATGCCATCCCGGCCCCATTGAATGCAGGGGGATATGCGGCTATATATCTTCCACATATTTTCACTTACCCCATCTTCACCACTTTACAGATCTTGCCTTATATACTTCCTGCGAAAGGGGGCCTCGTTGTTTTTTGTTATAAATATTGAGAGGGGGAGGGGGGACTGCGTTGGCTTAGGTTCTGCTTTATTTTGTGTTTATTATACATACGTTAGTACTGGTAATTGGTTAAATAATTTGCGATTTAAGTAAAGATGGATTTCACTTATGAACATGCAACTAACCTAACCTAACCTACCCTAACTTTCCTCCAGTCCAATTTTGTTCCTCTCCTGATTTCCTTCCCCGCGCTTTCTCTCCCCAGGAGTCGCAAGCTGTCCTAAGTGCACGACATCTCCTTGCACCTGCTCTGAAATTTGATGTTCAATTCTAATTGCTTAACTTTTTGAAAAAAAAATCAGATTGATCATTATTTAATTATGCGGCAAATTCATTTTCGGCTCAACTGCAAGACTGGTTTCTGATAATTCTGTTATCATTGTAATACTTCTCTCTATTTAAGGCAAATAATACTACAATCAGCAAAGCGAAAGTGATTTAAATAATATCTCCTATTAATTCTAATTCCTTTTTGTTTCTACCCCCAAATCCTGGACATGAACTCCCCCCCCCTCCTCTTCATCATAACCGACTTTTGTGTGGTCGTCTTCACTCGTTGTTGTCATGAACGCTTTTCTTTGACAGAAAATAGCTTCGAAATGTTTACATACAAACACATTAATGCATTTACTAATACTAATTAAAAGAGAAAAAAAGACCCAAACTTTTTCGGGTATTTTTAGAGTACCATTTTGGTCTCCATTGTCATGCTATTCTTAGACCACCCCCTCAGTTTCGGGTTAGAGGGCACTTTTCCTACTCCCTGGGATATCAGTGGCGTGCAGTAAATGGAAGCAATGCTTCTCATATTTAAGAAGAAAAGAATAAGAAATAACACCCCAACAATTAATATGAGAGTAGAAACAATTTTATTCTCACATTTATGCTTTCCTATACTTGTATACGCCATACGATACCGTTCCCTTTCAATCGAACTAGCGTTAGACCCTGATGAGCCCGACTGCAATTGAAGAAATGCATCCTTTTCGTCGAGATTTCTACCTTTTTTTTTCTCTCTTAATTTAAATAATAGTTCTACTTTTTGGTGCTTTGGAATAAATAGTTTAAAAAATGTTTTGCTTTTCTTAGCAATAATATACAGTCTATTAGCAATAATATACAGTCATTAGAGTTTTTGGATTTTTATCTAGATATTTCAACGCCGTGTTAGAATTAAGAAAAGTAACCTATTTCTATACGGAAAAGGAAGCAAATTTAGCTTTGCAGTCATCTGCTTGCATTTGGCAACTCTCCCGGTTGCCAAAGTCTAGGAAAAAGCAATAAAAGGTCTAAGTTACAATGACGTAACTATTATTATGCTCTGAAGCTTAAGCAATTTTTAGGTTATCTTTAAATACTGGTTCTAAGAATGAAAACAGCTATATGGGCTAAACTCTGTATGGTTACGCTCCTGTATCTTAAGCATTTTGTTTATATTTCCTGGATTCTGGCAGCCCTACCGGTATCATCCCTCGTATCTTTGAGATCATTACCCCTGAGGCAGTGCTTAGATAAGTGTGGAATATTGTTTATTCATTTTTTTAAGTGATAACCCCCTTTTAAACAAAATGGATGCAAATGAAGTTTGGAGAAAAAAATGCGATTGCATTATTGAAAAATAATTAAAAAGGAAGTTTAGTGCGATGACTTATAATGAATCAGAAACTATTATTAAAACAGGTAGGCTTACGCCAACAATAGATGTCATCCAAAACAGTGTTGTACTCGCAAATACAATGTAGGCCAATATGATAGAACATCTTGCCTAGCTAGTTGTGCATACTTACAGAAGCTATTTTAAAATTTAAATAAAGTTTAAAAAAATAACATTTAAATAAAGTGAGTAGCTTACAATTTTATAGTTATTTTTAATGAACAATCAATATATTTACTTCAATTAACATTTATTTTGTAAAACTTGAATTGCTTCCTCTTCTTCAAAAGTCAGTGCACGCCACTGTGGGATATATATATTTTTTTTAGATCTTGTTATGGAGTCAACCACGAGAGTATCGCCATAGGAACACACAATGCGTAGTTTGTTAACTTAAACCTAGAGAGGTAAGAATAAGAACATATGTATAAATATAAAAATGTCTAAACAAAAAAGTAACACCAATTATCTTAAGGATGCCCCGTCTTCTTCTAGGAACTCCCTGCGAACTTATAAACGAACAAAACTTAAGCGTACGAACTTAAAAACCTTTGCAAAATAAACTAGGTAAGTTCAGATGACATTTGCTCCTTTGATATAGTGTCAAAATGCTTCGGAAATAAATGAAGTCAATCTTGGCTAATTCTGGGTAAGTGAGAACGAAAGTGATTTTTTAATTAATTAGTTCTAGTTTTCAAGATACAGTACTGTCAGTGCGAGTATTTACGGTACATGCGTATGTGCACCACATACACCAGACTTAGATTAAGTCTTATGTATTCTAGATGTAGAACGAGGCGGTGTAGTCTATTTTCGTCTAATGTGTATTTTAGTCCAATTTACTAAGTATTTTGACTTCTTTTATTCCATAAGCCCCGCACTTGTGTGAACAATGCAGATAACTTCCACTATATTGGTGATGATATTGGTGATGAACTGACTTTTGCATCGTAGCAGCGCAGTATAACTGTTAAGAAAGCTTACCATCCCTATTTCGGCTGCAAAATTGGCAATCAGAACACGTGTGCCCCTCACGCATGCTGCAACATTTGTGCAACAATCTTCCACAGTTGTATAATGGGAAAAGGAAGTCATGCCTTTTGCCGTCCTACTGATTCAGAGAGAACCACAGATCATACGAGCAATCCTATTTTTACGTGATGCCTCAAAGTGGTTAAGGTTCGTCAATGAAGAAAAAGCAGATTATTCAGTATCCAAACATTCCATCAGTTATTCTGATAATCATCCATGGAGAAGTACTGCTAGTTTCGATGTATTAAATTCCTTTTAACTTGAATCAGATGAGAAAGAAGGTGAAAGGTTTAGTCCTGGGCCAACAATGTTACAAGAACCAAATTTTGAGCCATTTTACTCCTCTGAACCACAACTAATAACTAAAGGTGAACTGCAAGACCTTGTCAGGGATTTTGAGCTACCCAAGAATAAGGCAGAGCTGATGGGCTCTAGGCTAGAGCAATAGAATATCTAGGGATTTGATGTTAGGGCTTCCACGTTCCTTGACCGTCAAAAAATATCGGAAAGATTATGATTCGTATAGCAGATCATGTTGTGGTTGTAAAAATATCAAAGGTCTAATGTTGACCATCAAAATCGTTCATGATCCATGTGACGGAGGCTGTTCATAGATTCGTCAGAGACAAGCCTTAATGCTGCTGCTTAATAGGAATGATTTGTCGATCACTTCCATTGCGTTATGCAGTCCATAAGGGAAATCATGACAACATAGATCAAAGCTGGATGCACCAAATGCTGTTGTTTTCATTGTGAATGGGATAGTCGTTCGAGAGATTCACACTATGTTACGAAATACTGACCACTCTATCCATTATTGGAACCTAGGAAAAAATGTTTAGGGTCATCGTCACTGCAAAATCTCATAGACTAAGTAAGGCTAAGATAATGATTATGACCGTGCACTGTAGCAAGGAAAAGAAAGCGTGGGAAACATAATGTAAATGGAACATGGAACTCGAGAAACATTCTTTGTACTCGCATCTGGATTTCTTTTCATCGAACTGCGGAACAATAATTGACGAAATGGAGAGCAATTTCAGCAATACAATTGATTTACAGAGAACGGAATCAAGGCAAAAGTGTCTATCAATGCTTGCAGATTATTGTGGACAGTGACTAGAGATGTTCCATTTCATGCCACCTGTGACAAGCCAAAAGGCGAAAAGTAGACAATGAATAAGGACCGGACTATGACTTAATGCGTACATGCATATATGTATACATGCACTGTTGAAGTCCACATCAGTGGCAGCTTTATTGATTTTAATTTGTATTCTCTTTATTTTTCTTACAAGTTTTTTGTCTGGGTCTTTTTTGTAGACGAGAAAAAAAATTCGCAAAAAGATATTTTATTCCGAGACGTCTTTCGACCGTGGTCGGTCATCTTCAGGGAATGAAGAGAAACGGAATGACTTACAGAATGCTACACTATGTATACTTTTCTACATAGTGTAGCATTCTGTAAGTCATTTCGTTTCTCTTCATTCCCTGAAGATGACCGACCACGGTCGAAAGACGTCTCGGAATAAAATATCTTTTTGCGAATTTTTTTTCTCGCATACAAAAAAAAGACCCAGACAAAAAACTTGTAAGAGAAATAAAGAGAATACAAGTTAAAATCAATAACGCTGCCACTGCTGTGGACTTCAACAGTGCATGTATACAACATGGCCTCTTACCATATATATATATATATATATATATATATATATATATATATATATATAATTTGGTTTAAATATACATAACACAAAGGATTCCAAAACATCGGAAACAATATATTCTTATAGCTCTAACAAAATATGTATATCTTGGAAACAATAGCCAATCAGCAATTTTATTTGTCATTTTAATTCAGCATGTCAAAATACATAATAAATAAAACATTTAATCACAGAAACAGCCAAGTTTTGAAAAAATATTACTGACTGTAATTCGTTGAAATCTACCAGTTATCAATCATTTTATGTTTATTAATTTATCGTACTTGACCACTCTACAAATAACGTTTCACAATAAGATACAACGCCTTATGATGAGGCGCCCGTATATCGTAAATGAAGTTGTATTCGAAAGCACAGAACATTGTAATCACATTCCTTTTTCCCTCTCTAAGCCCAAACGAGACCCAGTCTTCATTATTTCGTCGTAATCCTCTTCACATTCAAATCCGCTTCCCTCCCAACGGGAACAAATCAGGGTCTAAAATCAAGCAATTTGTCGTCGTCGGACCGGCCATTGTGTTTGCTTACGTAATCATGACGTAATCAAACCTAATCATGTCACTATCACGCGCGCGTGTCAGGGCCTCGTTGGTAGCTCCACGCTACCCCTGAACCCGTCAAAGGGAGCAATCTGGCGAATGCATCGCTACCTCTCTATTTGTAAATGAACGCGCTCCATCGAATTGATGGCGCGAGCGAAGCCGACCAAGATTAAGAATCGACTTCCCTTCGCGCGCAAAGGAGTAGTGGATAACCCAAAGTCTGGAAATCTGTTTGGAAACAAAGGTCTTCGGAGAAAATCCTCCCTGATGGTTTGGGAAGAGGGGAGCGAGTCCCCTGGCGACGAGGGGTGTAAGTCTTAGGGGAGAAAAGCGCGTGCCGGAGCTTTCTGGTCCAGCGAAGCGGGAGATGAAATGGACCACCGAAATACGATCGCAAAACGCTGAGAGGAAAACGACAAGCCCGAGTTTCGTCTCACGCCGCTTTGAAGAGAAGAGGCAACCTTCAGGGTATATATATTCTCATAGTCACTCAGAAAGGAATAATACCCTCATTAAGCGAAGTATAAAGCTTGACTTAATTTGAGTACTCTAATACGAATCTTCCCCATCCTGTAAACCTTGGTACGAGTTCTACCACTGGCGTCTAAACACCCAATGGTGTTTCTACAGCAAGGCTTTTCGAACTATAGAGGCGTGAGAGCTCCTTATGAAACTCATTTATAAGTATATATATATATATATATATATATATATATATATATATATATATATATATATATATATATATATATATTTCAAAATTAATTAATATCAGGAATAAATGTTGCAAAATATAGTGAATTTATTCATGAACTGTATACCTTTCACTTTATTTTTATAAAAAATAATCCCATACAGTGAAAATAGTTTGAAAATCCTTTGAATTTATTATTAGCAACGTTACTCCTGTAAGAGAGGGAGAAATGTTGTGGCTCCATAGGTGACTATGTTTGTTACTGGAGTTTGTAAGAGCTCTTCTCTTTTTCGCCACCCTTGAGATCTACTACTTTGCTCTTGTATCCAAGGCCCCCCTCGAATGCCCCCACATCCGAATAGGTCGAGGGCAAGAGCGAATTTTATTTTCCAAACATCAGTTTCACGAAGAGGAATAAACGCCAATCAGCTAAGTATTAAGAGATCGCCATGAAAAGGGGATAGGGGATAATAATAAACAAAATAGGATAGGGAAGATGGAAGAATAATAAATAAATGAAAATAAAAATCCCTTCTTTAACGAGACTCTTAATAACCGTGGATACGCATGGGGTCGCGATGAAACATCCAAAATAGGATGATGTTGAATATTATTACTATGTGAGTGCATACGCGCCGCCTCTATAGTGTGTATGTGCAAGTGCAAGAATGCCGTTAATGGGTGTAGATGGCAAGGTGTGATGTGTAATTCGTCGCCTAAATTTACCCAATTTCCAACTTAAAGACAGGATTGCTGTTCTATTCATTTTATTCAATGAGATCGTCGTCGGCTTCAAGCACGGCCTTCAAGCGGCGTCAGAACCTACTGCAGATCACCTCGACGGTCCCCCGGTTTAACTGAGTGAAAACTATGGTGCATTGGGACATGTTAGTCTCTCTCTCAACCACGGCCTATACATTATAGTCCATGGGTTTGCAGTCTGGGGAGTTAAAAGGCCAGATGATGGATAGCGGATAAATTGTTCTTATTTACGAAGAATCATACGCAATCTACACCTTCAACTTTGTAAAGCGAGTTTCATCGATTTTGCATCGTTCTTCACTCGAGAAAGAAGTTACAGAAGAGACCTTAACTGTCAGACGAGACAATTACTGGACTTTGCACAAAGACTCACTCTTACTTTCCTATCCACCCTCTTTAGGGCGAGTTGGGTAGGAAAGCTTGAATCTCTCCTTAGATACCTATTTGTGCTGGAGCCATATCTGAACCGGGCGGTTAACTTGGCGCAGGCCGAAGCTTAGCCTGGGACGGGTTAGATCCCGTGTGAGCGGCGGACACACGTCAGGTGGAGCAAACACTGTTAGGGCTAGGGTATAGGTAGGTAGGTAGGGAATACCGACTCGCCAGCTGAAAAATCCGGTTAGAATAAACGGATATAACAGCAAGCTATATCTACCTCCTCTCTTTTCCTTCTCTTTAGCCGATGAAGAAAAAGAAGAGAACCAGTTAGTGAGAAGATGAAAACCCCTAAACGGGGCCCTTTGCTCGTCTAGAAGGGCGCGTAAAAACCAGACAGGACTAACGTATTCCGAATAATCTACGGGGAACTCGGTGTAGTGCTAGTTAGGCTACTAGACTACATTAATTCCTACATCGCAATTTACTAAACGACAGAGATGTGGATAAAATCCTTTCGGGAAAAGCTACGGAGGGATTAACAAAGATTGGATTAGAGGCTAAAGTGCCCCGGCAAATAGAGGCCCAGAAGACTGTATACTGCCGTCAAATTGACCCCTGGATAGGAGACCACAACGCGGACGAGATAAAAGAGGGAATAGAGAGAGCACAACCATGGGCAAAAGTCAAACAAGTAATAAAATTCATTAACCATGCAAACAAGCAAACAATACGGAGTATTCCCACGTATTCAAGGTAATATTCCGCGAAACAAATATGGCTGTGAAGGCGAGGGGATCAGGTATTCTCGCGTTTAATTTAAAAATCACACCTGATCAAATAAAAACATGAATTTATCAGTATACAAACTTGTTTCAACTGCTACGCGCTTGAAAAGAAAAACACAAGGGACTGTCCGATAAAAGATATAAAATGGTGTTCTGAGTGTAGCGAGAAAAAACATACGTGGCGGGAATGTAATTCTCAGATGAAAAAATGTTTAAATTGCAATGGAAACCATCGCACCCTGGAAATGGCATGCCCGATGAAGCATGAGAACATTAAAAATAAGAAAAGAGAGAGGGCTAGAGCAGAAGAAGAAAAGCAGAATCTTACATTCGCTAAAGTCGCTAAAGCCACAGCCGAAAAAATCCAACCGGTAAAAAACGTAATCGAAGTTAAACAAGGGGAGTCTCTGAATATACTAGCTTGTATTCTACACTCACACGTGTTGAATGTAGCAAACCTGGGCACATATTCAAGGGAATTAAATCTAATGTTAAAAAACAACGGTTTAGACGAAATGTGGTTCCCTGAAAACCCACCATCGGCCGGCATACTGAGCGTCCAATATAAACCAACAAATTTAGACAAGACCCAAGAAAGCAAAATACCCCTAGCCAAGAGAAAAGCACAGAGACCAACAGGGTAACGAATAAAGACCCAAGACTAAGGAAGACTACGCAAAAAAGACAAGAAGAGATGGTGATAGAAGTCGCCACAGGAAACAACAATAAGGAAACGAACACAGCAAACCAAACCCAAGAAGGAACGAGCCCAGCTCCCTCCCCCAAACTTGTGAAAGAAAGAGATGAAGAACATCAAAGCTTCAACCTTAAGATTTACGCCTCTGAGGAAAAGCCCTTCTCCGATAACAACAAAGATCTGGCACAAGGTATTAAAAAGGGACTCTATAAATTTGAATACGAAGGCCCATATTCAGAACGTGAGGTATTCACAATGATAACAGCAGGCAACTTAGAAATCCCGCAGGAACTACGCTATACGCTAAAGAAAGAAGAATAAGAAAAAAACAAAATCGCCCATCGAACGTGAAGCGCATAAAGCAGAGAGAAGAGGAAGACGGGAAGAAAGAAAACATAAATAATGGCCCACGCAAGAAAATTAAAAATAATAAGCCACATCGTAGCTGGATGGAATGAGAAGAGATTCTCTCTGAGCAACGCATATTTAAAAGAAGACCCGGATATCTTTCTGCTAAATGAGATCAACATCGACCCAGAAAGAAATAAAATCAATATGTTTAATTACACTGTAATTACAAAAACCACAAATGACATCAATTACGACGGCGTCGCTATGGCAATCCGAAATGATATAAGCTTCAAAAAACCCAAAGACCTTGAAGAAGCATATCTAGCGACTAGTATTAAAACAGCAACAGGCAATCTAATAGTTGCAACGGGCTACCAACTCCCAAGGAGGGATTTCTTGCCCCTCCCTAACTTCACAGAAATATTTGGCCACAGAGACCAAACAGTCTTCATGGGCGATTTAAATGACCGGAGTAGAGCCTCCGGGTACGCTCGGAACTACAACAGAGCCGGAAGAAACCTCGACCAATTATTGGAAAGGGGGGGATAATAGAACGTCTAGGACCGGAATTTCCTACTTACCTGGGCCAAAATAGAGCTACGAAACCAGATATAGTTTTGGCAACCTCGAACCTTCAGTTCAATTACAACATAGAGAAAGGCCCTCCATCAACTAGCGACCACGAAATGGTGGTCATGGATCCCATTCAAGTTAAGTGCCCACCGAGGAAATCATATAGACAGGCCGATTGGACCAGCTACTAAGAAGAGCTCGCTAATTACGGTCAGAGAGTCCTAACTGAGGCTTCACTAGAAGAAATAGACCAAGAGATTGACGACATCATGGAGGCGCTTGTCAGGGCAGATAAAAGACATGTTCCCACTACAACGTATAGAGAACTTTCCCGCATCCAATCAGGTCAGCCCAAATAGAAAATCTCGAAAGGGAATATAAAGACACTAGAGATTCAATCGAACGATATGGCCTTAAAAGAGGCGACAGTGCAAAACTGCGGCGCGTGAAAGACCAATTAATAGAGGAAATAACAATAGAAAGAAACAATCTTTTCGTGGAAGCCATAGACGATGAATTAAATCCTACCAAAATATGGCAGAAAATTAACATCGCCAGTGAAAAAAGAAAGCCGAGGCTAAAAATCAAACTTCAAAACGAAAATAGAAAGGAAAAGGAGCCCCAAGAAATTGAAGAAGCGTTCCGAGAGCCCTGGAGGAGGGTTTTTGATATCTCCCCCAACGAAAACGAGGATTTCGACGGCAACCACGAAGCAAGAGTGGTAGAAGACTTGGAGCAAAACCGGCAAGAAATAGTCCCCAACATAGCTGCTTCACCAACACTACTAATAGAGCAAGGGATCGAACCGATAACCCTACAAGAAATTTAAAGAAGGTTCAAGGCTACTAAACAGAAGGCACCTGGGGCATCGGGGGTAACAAGAGAAAACCTAATACGCGCACCAGTCAACTTTTTGTCACAGATAACAGCAGTATTCAACGTCTCTCTAAGCGCAGGATACTTCCCAGATGCACTAAAAAGGGAGAAGATTATCTTTCTACCAAAACCTGGTAAGCCACCAAATAACTCAGGAAACTTCAGGCCAATCACACTACTGGAGACAGTGGAAAAATTAATGAAGAGAGCCATAAACGATAGATTGGTCAAGTACCTGAAAGAGAGAACACTGATTCCAAACCATCAGCACGGATTCAGAAAGAATAGAAATACCGAGACGGCCCTGGCCATTCTGGTCGAATCAATTGCAAAGGCCAAATACGATAAAAACTACAGACATCGTACTCAGAGACGTCCAAAATGCGTTTGATAAAGTTTGGAGAATAGGCCTGAAATATAAAATCAAGAGACTAGGGCTACCCTCCGCCCTAACCAAATGCCTCTGCGACTATATAACAGACAGGTAGGCGTTCATCTCGAAATCAGGCTTCGATGGCCCGGACTTCGAAATTCTCCAATGTCCCCAAAGGGGGCTGTATAAGCCCAACAGTTTATAGCATATATACGATGGATTACCAAGGCCGGTCCACGATACAACAACATACATCCAATTCGCCGACGACATAAAAATAGTGGCGAACAGCACATACAGACATCCCCCCCCCCCATGGTCAAAATTACAGCCGCCGAAATTGGCAATATTAACGAATTTGAGCGAAAATGGAAAATTCGCACCAATCCAGAAAAGTTTTCCATTATTCCAGTAGGGAGGCGCTTGACCTCAAGAGTAGAGATTGAAGAGAAGATATACCGCTATGTAAACGAAAGAAATGTTCTCGGGCTAAAGATCACCCGAAATGGCTACAGTGAACACGTTACGAAAAGAATTATTCAGGCAAAAGCACATCTACAAAACTGTTCCAACTCAGAAACCTAAAGAGAAAAAACTTAAAGAAAATATACAACGCTATCTGCAAAGCCACGTTGCTCTACCCAGCTATTCCAATAGACCGTCTCCCGAAAACCAGCGCAATGAAACTTCAGAGAGTACAAAATTCAGCGGTATATATAATCACTAATACAAGAAGGAGAGAACGTAAAAAAATAAAAGATCTTCACAACGAAATAGAACTACCAACCACAAACGTGTCCTTACACAGAAGAGCTTTCAAGGTGTGGGACAAACTGGATCGTATAATGAACGAAGACGAAAAAAGAGCGATCGAAATCCCGCATAACCACATAATAAATAACCGCGGTAATTTCAGAAGCGGTAGACCCGATTCGAGGGAAGAACCGCCCGCGAGATACACTGCAAGGTGAGATTGCAGAGTCAGAACAGAAACCATATTAAGGAAATCCGCAACAAAAAACAAAACAAAATATGTGAAATATCGAAGAACTACAGAGGCGCGAGAGCCCCATTAAAGAATGCAGAAGACTAATAAAGAAAAATAAACAATAAGAACAAAAGAGATGGCTGGTCACCCAGCATCTAACTCTTACTCATTCCTCTTCACCACTTTATCCTAAACAACCCAATCCACTATACTATGACTATACACTTTTAATTCTACCTTTTTCAAGACGTAAGACGTAAGGCCAGATGTTCCAAGTGATGTGGTCAAAATAAATTGTCTGACAACCAAGATTGGGCCCACCTATTTGTGTGGCATGGCGCAGAGTCCTGTTGCCACACGTACGGTCTTCTAGCGGCCACCTCCTGGATCTAGGGCAACACCAAATCCTCCAAGCATTTGATGTAGCCCTCCGGTAAAATAAACGGGGCATAATGTGGCCTTCGCTACTGATCACCCTAAACACCATAATGTGGACATTTTGGGGACAAGTACACCATCACCTTGTTCTGGCAGAAATTTTTCTCGTCTGAGAAGAACCAAAGCTTGAGGGGATACTTCAAATGGTTCACAGACTTCGCAAAATGTTCCTCTAGATTGTCCTTTATCTTCTGCGACAGAAGCTAGAATTTTCTCATCTTGTGTTATTAGTAGTGGATGTCCCCATGCACTAATTGCCTAATGAGGAACTCTGACACTCTATTGTCCCTGGCCTTTTTACCTTATTGACTTGTTGGGGTCGTTATTAAAGATGGTCTGGATCTCCGCGATAAATTCGGGTGTCCTTTTCGTCTCAAAACGCTTAGCCTGAGGTTTCCGAGTCACCATACCCTCGTAATCACAGCCTGACTCGCCCAACTCTTTCCTGGTCCTCTGCACCCTCCTCAGATTGACAACGAAGCATTCGGAGATCTTCGCATCAGAGCTCCCGGTGTGAATCCCAAGCAGCACAGTTTGCCTACTCCACATCTTTGGAGGATGAATTCAACCATGGTATTCCTTTTTTTACAGCCGTCTTAGAAAAGCTTATTTTATGCGTCATCTTCTCGTGTATGTGAGAAGAGCTCCTTCCGAGGGCTTTGATGAAGAGTTAGTTTGTCAAAAAATAGCCCTTTTAACCATATATATATATATATATATATATATATATATATATATATATATATATATGAGGTATATGAGGTTTAGTGCTCCCCTGTATAGGTGTAGATGTAAATATGATTGTATATGTGCGTATGCATAGTTGTACATGTACATGCATGTGCGCATTTGTGTGTGTGCATGCACGCGATGGTATGGGTGTACTTGCATAAGTGGATGCCAGCGTCTGTATGGGATAGGGGTACATGCTTGAGTGGATGCGTGTGGTTGTACATGAATCAGTGGGGACGCACATGTGTGCAAGTATATGAGTGGATTGTTCGTTTACATGTGTGCTCTTGTATGTGTACGTCTGTATGGGTATGAGTGTATGGGCGCGCGCGGCAACCCAATTAATCTCAAGGTTGCTTGGAACACACGAGGAAGCCGTCCTGGATCCCACCCAATAACATGGTTGGTTGGTTCGGTAATCGCGAAGCAACGAATGGCGAGGTTCAATAAATGGGCGATTTAAAGCAATTTCCTTACGACATCGAGATCGACTCAATGGCACATTCAGAAGGGGAATGGGTCTCCTATTTGAAAGAAAACACCATCCGAGAATCCCCCATTCCAGAACTTACTAATGAGCGTATAAACTCGTAAAATGAAAGAAGACTAAGAATAAAGAATACCTCGAACACAAAGGATATAAAGGATTGCAAATTTAAATTCAACTCCTTAGTATATACTGATCCAGGATGTTAAATAATTTAACAAAATTTTAAGGATTGCCAATAATGAAGTCAATTTCTGTCCATATGATAACATGATAACCACTCGAGCCCATTCCAAGGGCACAACTTCGGAGATACGAACAAATAAACTTAGAATTACGATAAACTTAGAATTACGAATCTGATCAACTCGAAAAGCAAATGAAGGACTCGCAGTGATAGTTAAGATTACAAGGAGAGCCAAGTACTTCGTATCGAAGATATAAATATTAATAAATGCTGAATCACGTATACAAACAGAAGGAAATCTACATTCTTTATTGGATTAACCAGTGGCGACAAAGGATGAAACAAGTTAGCTTCGTAAGGTGAAACTAAAGCTGCAAAAGCAGTTCCAGACACAAAAATAAACAAAAACACTCGAGCATCGTAGCGGGAATCACTGCTTTCCCCCTACCTCCATATATCGGCCTTCTGGAAAGCTTAAATCGAGGAACGAGATGATTATAAAGAGCAAGAGGGGATACCGAAGCGTTTGTTCTCATAAATGAGGAGACGTGTCCTATCTTCGTGAAGGACCACCATTATTTGCACAAAGATGATTACTGACAGTGAACTCATTCCCTCTGGCTTCGAATCCCCATCAGAATTTATCTATCGAGTCCCCCCCTTCCCTGAGGAAACACCAGCCATGAGTGCGCAAGGAACCGCGGATAAAGACAGCTGCGAAACAAGAGGAGAATCTTTGAACGCGACAAAATCGATAAGTATTTGCAAAAAGATTTTCCATAAAGATATTCTGTATACCTTCCCTGCCTAGTGGATGAGGCGTTGGATTTTCCCGCTTAGGTACTCGGTTCGATTCCAGGCGAGAGCAGACACACACACTAAAAAATATAGGGGCTAGCGGAGAGCAGCCGCCAATCAAGGGGTACGTAGCGTCTTCAGCAACAGTTCCGTCACGTACGCCATAAAAACACACCCCAACTCACACACAACGCATTACTCTTCCATCTCGGAACCTGCAGAAGTGGTTTCCATATCCACATCCATCTGATGCGGAACGGGTGGCTCTCCCTCCTTCCAAGAAAGAGTCCCTGTATGCTGACTGGCGGTAAAGCCAAATACTATCGCTCTTCATGTACCCCCCCCTCACCCAAATAGAACCGGTCTATAGTGAATTTTGGCTTGCTAGCGATTGTCATTCTGATTTTTATGTAAATTGCATTATCTGGCCAGGGGACGTCGTCGAAAAAGTGAAAAAGGACGAGTGGCGCAATTATGACACTAATAACTCCACATTGCTGTGAAAATTCGTTTTCCTGCTTTCTTCTCCCGTTCCCTGACGTGGCGCGTACATGTCTGCATACAAGTCAATACACACAATGAATTGACGACCACCAGAGATAATTCTGATTGGACAAATAATCCTTTAAATACCAAGTCATCAGGAGGCCGCGAAGCGAAACGGACTCTCTAAGCCCTGTTCTTCTCAACTTTCAGTAGATATTTCTTGTAACTTTTCCATAAAAGGTTCAATTCAGTATCAGGAAATGAGATGGTAATCCGTAGAGTTGCTTAAAAGAAGATCTGCAATATTCACTATTTAAGTCGCTAGTTTATTATTATTATTATTATTATCATCACATTGGCGTGTTCCTGCCAGCTTTCGACCCCAATAATCGAACATTTGGTACTCTTTCGAATTCCTATACTTACCATCGATTCATTCATGCTTATCTTGTTCGTGCACACAGGCGTGTGGACTATTTGACTTTTTGGAGGAGGTTGGCCTCCTCCATTTTATTTTACTCTCTTTAGTGTTGGTCGCATGGTCCAGTGTTGGGGAAGGTGGGCTTTCCCCGACGCCGGAGCGTGCTTCCTCCTTCTAAGTGACTAACACGGAAGTTGTGCCCGAGGGCCAATGCCACATTATGTGATTGTTTTGGTGTCTCCAGAGGGCCATTACCAGAGACACTCTCCCAAAGAGTTGAAATCCCCTCAGGAGAAATATGTCGTACATAGCGAAATCACTTACACAAAATTAGTTCTCTTATTGTGTTTCACGCGAGGGGAAGGAGCCGCCGTCGGGTGCTCGTCTTACCCTCCCTCGTCTTCGCTGTTTAAGGGGAAGGACTTTATGATTCCAAAGAGGGCTTCTAAACGCGCCAGTTTTATACTTTCGTTCGATTACGGGTTAGGCCTCCAAAATGATAAAATCTCACCCTTGTTCAAAGGTTTGTATTATTATACTTACATGCACATATTTAGTTCCACATGTATTTTATTCAGAAATACTAAACTGTGTCTTTTATGTAATCTGCTTCGCACATATACGTGCATGTGTGCGTGTAGGCGATTGCACCCTTAGGAGAAATGGAAGGTCTTCCCTCCGGTAATTGCGTTAGTTCAACCATTACCAGTGCATTTGGCCGGGGAGGGACGATCCGTCCGCATTACTGTCACGAAGCAGGGACGGGCAGGAAGAACGCCGAGCGTGGGCCCAGACTCGCCCCACACAAATGAGAGCCAACCCACTACTATAATTTGACAATGGATGCATCTTTTATCCCGGCGTGGAAGACGAAAAGTGTGAAAGAGAGTTGAGACATAGTAAACAGAATAAAAGTTGAACGTATAAAATGGACACGAGACATCACTTAAAGAAAAAAAAACTAGTTGGAGGAAAGAAATCCTAAATGAGACACCTTTATACATATAGAGAGCCAGAAGACGACCTTGCAGGTGGAAGGATGAAGTTCGCTCAATGGCCAGAATGAGGGAGCAAACTCGAGCACTGGATTAAAAAAAAAAATTAGGCCTACTTCAGCATAAGTCGCCGTACTCACGACAGCCTAGTACTAGGTTACATTAAAAAAAATAACATGCAAAACAAAACAAAAGACAACAACAATAGCAATAAAAAAAGGAAAAAGCAACCTGAAGCCGTCGCGGTATTAGGGGGTAGGTCCAAGAGAACAGTCACCGCGCAATGGCATGCAACTTTAGGTTCCCCTCGACTGTCTCCAATCTTCTTTGCCAAGCAGCCCGGAGAGGTGCCCGTATTTCAACCAGTCCTTGCGGACTCTGGCGCACTCATTGGCGTGCTCATTCCCCTCAATTCTTAAATGTCTAGGAACCCAGCAGAAGTTAATCTCGACATCCGCTCGGCTCGCCAAAACCGTGACGTCACTCAAGGATATCGCGAACCAGTGGGTGCGGAGATTCCAATGCCCTGAGAGCACTCAGGGCGCTTTGTGAGTCGCTATAAATCACAACCCAGTCTCCGAACCGGGCACGTCGCGTAATCTCCAGTACCGAGTGGTGTATTGCAACCAGCTCGGCCGTGAAGACAGACGCAGTGCCTGGAGAGCCCCGCTGACTTCAAATAGAGGGGATACGGCGTGGAAACCGACCCCTCTTAGGACTTGAAGCCATCCGTATACACTGGCACGGTTCCAGCGCGACAAGAAATATCCCCCCAAAAGGCCGAACACAATACTCTCAGCGACAAATAGCTAAAGGTGGTATCCTCCAAGGTGGCGCCCTGGGCAGAACCAGGATCGCTACCCGCCCTAGAGCTATACCGAGATGTCGAAGGGCTTAGAGTATGAAGGGCGTATCTCAGTGGCATATACACCGCAAGATAAGTTACGAATGCAGTGAGAGCTGTAGATGACTGAGGGAGGCGACGGGCTCGCACGTAAAGGCGAATAATGCATTGTTCACGTCGTATAGCGAGTGGTATCTCCCCAGCATCACCAAGTAGGCTCTCGATAGGGAAAGTGCGGAAAACACTAGTCGCCAGGCGAAGTCCGGTGTAGTGGATCGAGTCCAGCTTCCGCAATACACGCTCGGATGCGGATGCATGAAACTCGCATCCGTAGTCGAGCTTCGAACGAATTAAGGATCGATAAAAAAGTAAGGTAGTAGCTTTATCAGCGCCCCAGGTGCTGAACGTCACGGGATGAAGAATATCCATGGCGCGGGTACAAGAGACCCCAAAGCTGCGAATATGAGCCTCCCAGGTGAGGCGAGGGTCAAATTCAAGACCAAGAAAACGGTGCGAGTCCGCCACTTAGGCGCCCTGCATAGAAAAAAAAGTCTGGGTCAGTGTGAAGCCGTGGATGGTGGCAGAAGTGCACCACCTTAGTCTTGGCTAAGAAAAACCGAAGCCTGTTCTCTTCGGCATAGCAAGAGACGCCGTTCAATATCTTTTGGAGTCGACGCTCCAGAGTTGGCATCTGGGCCCTGGCAAAAAAGATGGAAATTTCGTCCACGTAGAGCGTAGCGAGAACATCCGGCAGCAGCGAGGTGATGCCGTTGATGCTCAGGGCAAAAGGTGTGACACTGAGTACACCTTCTTGTGGGACATCCTCTTCCTGCTCCAATGCGCTGGAAAGGGCTTCCCCTCCCCACCCGTACGCGGAATCGACGATCTCGCAAAAACTTTGAAAAAAGATCGGGAGGCGTCCCCTCGCCCCCATCGTGTGGAGAGTCTCCATGATACCCTATAGCCATGCCGTATCATAGGCCTTCTCCAAATCGAAAAAAACACCGTGGCGTGGTGCTGTCTACGAAGGAAGGTATCGCAGACGCAATTTTACAGTAGGAGCAGAGCATCCAACGTGGAATGGAACTTGCGGAAGCCGTACTGTGCAGAAGACAGATAGCCACCCAGTCCAGAAAAAAGCTTCTTTAACATTTACCAATTTCTCCATCAACTTGCACACGCAGGTTAGAGAGATTGGGCGGAAACCGGCCGGGATAGAGTGATGTAACCCGGTTTGCGAAAAGGGAGCACAGTAGCGATTTGCCAGGAATCTGTGAGGATACCCTCTACCCAGATCTTGTTAAAAAAATCTAACAGAAAAGCCATGCCTCGCTCACCCAGGTGTCGAAGCATGGCGTACGGGACATCGTCTGGACCAGCGGCGGTATCTGCGCACGAAGCAAGAGCGGAACGCAACTCACTCAATGTAAACCTGTTGATGAAGGGTTCTTCGCCTCTGGAAGTAAAGTCCAGTCAGCGGCCTTCCGCAACATAACGAGGTGCATTGAATGCTGTCGGAGCAGAATCCCTGCTAGAAAAAGCGGAGAAAGCGGTCGCAAAGGATACCGCCACGGTCGCGGGCTCCAAGATTGCGGTCCATTCTCCTGGAGTACGGGAGGGGAGTCCTGCGAGAACTTGCCCCGAATCCTTTTGACTCGCTTCCACACATGTGATAGAGGGGTGTTTCTCGTTAAATGAAGACACGTATGCCCGCCAAGAAGAACGGCGGGCGTGCTTCGAAATATACCGGAACATAGCCCTAGCTCGATGAAATTAACCGATAGTGAAATGGTTCTGGCGGCACTTATAGCACATTTAGGCATAATGAATCTGTTTGATGGCCGCTTCACACTCGGCTGATTACCAAGGGAGTGGTCGGCGTGCAAAACGGCCAAACGTTCTAGGAATATTAGTTAGGCTCACGGCGACGTGGTTGCCGGAGAAGAACTTAACAGCCTCATCTACCGACCTAAACTTCTCGATTGAGATATTCAAATCAGTCATTTCCTGAAATGCGGAAACCGCGCCAAGCACCACCTGGGCGGGCCCTCGGGCAGCAGAGGCCCAGAAAATGATATTTGAATGGGAAAGTGATCACTACCATGGAGGTCATCGACCACTCACCACCAAAAATCAGGCTCTGAACTCGGAGAGCACAAATATAAATCAAGGCAGGAAATGAAGTGGTTCTCGGGCAGTGATGCGTAAACACATCCATATTTAGGACATCTATCTCCAGCTCGTCGATCAGGTCGGCAAAGACTTGCTCCCTGGGATTAATCGAGTAATCTCCACAGAGGGGGTGTCTACAGGTGAGATTTCCGAGCAAGTGAAAGAGCCTCAGCAAACGTGCCACGACGCGGCGTAAATAATAGTATACGTCATACCCAGGTGCAGCTGCACAGCTGCCGCCTGAAAGGATGTATCTAACGCGAAGAGAAGAACGGAGACATCATACCGGGTGTAATTCGGGCATCCTCCCACGCAGCCCCCATCCCGTGGTGGTGCGGTCGTCAAAACCTTATACACAGGGAAGGTGGGCAAGAGGCACGCGCCCAGCATGGTCTCCTGCAAAAAGATAGCTAACGGGGAACGGGACGAGACGAGCCTCCGCAGCTCCGTGGCAATTCCATTAAAGGAATATGCCCCATAGGCCTAGCTCGGAGAGATGCGGGGGCCCTCTTCGAAGAGAAGACCCTCACGGGAATGGCCGTACGCTTCCCAGAGGTAAAACTCCAGGCGCTGTTGGCCAGACAATGCGCTGAGGGCGCTGTCGCCTTCGAGGATTTATCGGGTGAGGTTGGGCTCTTTCTCCTTCGCCTCGAAATCAGAGGCAAACGGGGAGGCTTCCGAGGCGGCGGTCTCTCTTTTGGATGATCTACCGCCTCCGAGCAACCCAGCCTACCAATGGGTGTAAGCGAAGGAGCCGAAACTCCTTTAGTGATGTCCTCCTTTCGGGAGGCACCATTAGGAACCCCCGAAGAAGGCCTCACGACCATCTACCGGGGTGTTGCCTCCTCCGAGTCTAATGAGTCGGTTGAGGCGTGCGGCCGTTTCGTCATACGGGAAATGTTCACGCTGGGAGAAAGCAGGTGAGCCCTGGTTTTAGCCCTTTGTGCCGCCATCTTTATCAGGGGAGCGCCCGGGGTGGGTAAAACCGGCAGAAGGGTTCCGAATGGGCACGGAAACGACCATGCTCTTAGGCCTGGATCGGCAAAGACCAGGGAGTGTCTTTCTTAACATTGAGGCATAGGGCGTCACAGGCAGCGCCGGGCGCGCAATGACCAAGTCCTTAGCACCGCGAAATGAGAGCCGATCCCTGGCCTGAACGGCCAGGATTTCCTTTTCAAGGAGATACGCACCACATTGCTTCGAAGAAGCGGGGTGCAATTCTCCGCAATCGACACACTTGGCCACACACGATTTGGACTTATCGTGTGCGGCTTTGCGCGTCTATAGGAGTGATTAGTATGCCCGAAGCGGTGAATTTAGTAGCACATCCGCGGAAGTTGCACGCATGCCTTCATGCGGTAGCGATACCAACCGGCATGCTCCGACTCAGGAAGCTTGTCACAGTCGAACGTGAAGAAGAGTGTACGGCTGGGTCTCGAGGCTCATCCTTGTTTTTTCATCACAGGTTCGACCTTGACCGTCCCATGGTCAGCCAGCTCTAAGGTGAAGTCATCTATAGAGTATTCCACGAGTTCCCTCGCATAAACTACTACTTTCACGAAGTTGATGGTAGAGTGCGGCGTCCTATTCACCGGCGTGCCATTAAGTGTCCCAAGGGCACTAATTATGGCCACCTCGAAGGGATTCGACGCATTCACCAGAAGGCTCCTGTCCGAGAAACGGGTCCCCCTTGGCTCATTACCAATCACGCTAGCTAAATCTTTCCTCTGATGAATCCTGTTGCCCTCAGCCAACATGCTGCCATCGGTTGAGCGAATAACGAAGAAGCGCTTGAAACCAGCGGGCTTGAAAACGCTAGGTAGCCTCTGAATGAGGGGCTCCAACGTAATTGAGGTTTCGCTCTGCGCACCTTTGGTCTTAGTCTGGGACTCCCCACCCGGGGGAGCACCGGAACCGGAAATGCCGATATTGTCTTGGTCCTATACCGATACGGCAGCGGCCCCGTTCGTCCTCGTGGCTCCCAAGCAAGGAGAGGAATCCTCGGTCTTTTTAGCCTTTCGGTTTCTTTTCTATTTTAGAAGAGAAGAGTGGGGAATGAATCCGCTTCTCCCCCCGTCGGAAGGTGCCCCTAGGTCAGATGGTCCAGACTCAGCAAGTTTTTCTCCGAAATCTATGTCTTGGCTGTCATAGGGGCACCAGCCGGGGGATGAGATCCCTTCTCTCCTTGTGAAGAGCTTGTACAGGGGCGGACACGGGTTCTGTGCTTGGCACCGAGCCCGGGTTTGATCCCATGAATGATCCTACCGTCTGGGACTGGGCCACCTCAGGGACCATGTGCATCTCAGAGGGTGCCCTCAAGTGACCATCTCTCCCCAATACATCACGGATCGCACACTTTTAGTCTTCTCTTCTTGAGTCGGCGAACCGGCATCCGTCGGAGGAGAGAGGGGGACAAGTACGCCGGCCCCCTGTAAAGTCAGAATGCACGAGTGCAGGACGTTAGGTGAAACGGACCGACGGGCCCTGCCATCCATTACCCACCTTGGGCCACCTCGTGCGTTCTTTGCAGTCCCCTGTGGAAGTAAATGAGAGACTGCTGCTGAAAAGAGGGAGGTACCCAAGGGCGCCTCCAGAGAAGAGGTAAGGGGGGAGTCACGTGCACCCGTAGGCCTAGGAGAGGAGAAAGCCTCCTCTTCGGTAGAAGAAATTTGGAGGGTTCGCTGAGAAATCACAGATGGCGACCTCCATTTTTTTTCCCTGGAGCTGCCTGAAGGAGGCCTCGACGATGTTACCGGGGGAGGTAGAAGGGGAGTATTTTTGAAGAACTCATCATTGTGTATGCTTACCCTATTTGCCTCATATGCTAATCCCCCCACGCAGTAGTTCGCTCTGCGAAGGGTGAACACAAGGCCAGCTAGCCAGCTGCCGTCATTTAGGACCACACCAACCTTCGGCATGGCGGCTTCACCTTAGGTTGAGCCTAAAATTGTTAGACAGTGCAAGTAGAGGGAAATGAGAGGATTGTTGGCGTGAGAGTGAAGCAGGTTGTTACCCCCTTTCTCCCCCAACCGGAGTTCAGGGGTGAGCGGGCGTTGTCCCATCTCCCCTCAGCCCCGATCCGGTTTGGTTGGGTGAGAGGAAGCTGGTCAGCATCTACCCTCTGAATGAAATTAAAAGCCGGCAAAAGAAAGTTGTGGGGGAGGTTGTAGGGAAAGTGAAGAAGCAGGGTAAGAAAACAGGGTGTCAGAAAGAAGAAGAAGAGGTTAAGCTGGGGACGGACGGTATGCTGAATCCCGTCAGCACGGCGGCCAGGAAAGCAAATCGTCGTGCCCCTTAGGGGGTTACGTACGTGACATGGAAGATGCTCAATAGCTCATAAGGAATAGGAAGGAAAGAGATATACTCTATTTCAGAGCAGGAAAGAGAGAGAAAGAGAAGAGAGAAAGAGAAGAGAAAAAGAGAAGAGAAAGAGAGAAAAAAGAGAGAGAGATTAGAGATTAACCGCAGCATCTGGTAGATTATTTCAGATTCTTATGGTTCTGTTAAAGAAGAAAAATTTCGTTTCGTCTGCCCGAAAGTGACTTCCCTCAAGTTATGACCACGCGTTGATTCATTTGATATAAATATTATAGATTTTGATTTGTTTACATTTTCAAAACCATGAACGATTTTAATAACTCTATCATGTCCCTGCGTATGCGTCTCTGTCTAAGAGAGAATAGATTTAGAGCTTTAAGACTATCTTGGTAATTATTTGTTCGCAAGTGAGGAATCATATTGGTCATTCGACGCTGGACTCTCTCTAATCTTTTTGTGTCTCACTCTAGATGAGGTGACCAAAACTGCACGCAATATTCCAAATGTGGCCTAACAAGTGCATTATAAAGTGTTAGAATACATCTTTTAGACTTGTTTCAAATTGCACGACTTATGAGACCAAGTATCCTGTTTGCTTTTTTTTCTGCCTCCATGCATTGTTTACTTGATTTAAGGTCGCTAGAAATTTTTAAAACCAGATCTTTTTCCACGTTGACGTTTGGTATGTCGGTTCCGTCAAGTTTGTAGTTGGTTCTCACGTTGTTTTTCCCAATGTGGAGGGAGCTGCACTTTGCGACGTTAAAATTCATTTGCCATTTGCTCGCCCATTCAACCAATTTGTTTGTCTTCTTGAATCCTTGCACGGTCTTTAGGTGTTTTTGCACGGTCGCCGATTTTGGTATCATCTGCAAACATTGATAGCATGTTCATTATTCCGATGTCCATGTCGTTAATGTATATGAGGAAGAGTACTGGTGCAAGCACCGATCCCTGAGGCACACCGCTTGATACTGGAATATAGCTGGAGGAGCTGCCACAAATTACTACTCTTTGACTTCTTTTGCTAAGCCAGTTTTCTATCCATTTAACAACTTTCCCTCCTATACTATGAACTTTAATTTTGGCAATCAATCGTTCGTGTGGCACCTTGTCAAAAGAAAAAGAGAGAAAAAGAGAAAGAGAGAGTAAATGGAATAAAATAACATGAGCTCTTTTAGCCGTTAAAAAAAGTAAAAATAAGTCGGGTTCGAATCTATGCCATCGAGCGCTCTTCCTTCTTTCTTATTTCATCAGAGTTTATTGAATATATATATATATATATATATATATATATATATATATATATATATATATATATATATATATATATATATATATATATATATATATATATATATATATATATATATATATATATATATTCATATTCAAATAACCAAAAGAATGAGCCGAAGCCTGAATGGTCGGGAATTGATACAACCGGTTCCGATACCATGGAAGCTGCGCTCGGGTAGGATGACTTTTGGAGGAGATAAGGTGACGGCAGAGGCGGCCTACGATGGTTGAAAAGCGCTCAACCAGTACATGGATTCGAAGATTAATTCAACCTGTCTCGACACCTGATTCTCGCATCGTGTTTTTTTTTTCTTTGCTCTTATTCTCTGCGTTCATTTTTTTATCTTCTATCCTTCTTTCCCTTTTCAATTATCATATTTATCGACCAGTTGGTTGGTTCGGGTTGTATTTTTACCTTTGTTACGAATGAACTTATTCCCATGCATCCTAATACCAAAATTTGCGCCGCCCTGTGTCTGTAAATATCGATATGTTGCGTTAAGGTAGATTACATTATATAAACAGATGTCAGCCTTATGTAAGGTATGGCTGCGCGTGTTTTAAGAAAGTTTAATAGTAATAGTTATATCTAACCGGTTGTGTGCTGTGTACGTATGGCTGAGTGAACGTGCGCAGGAGAGCATGCGCTTCTGCATGAATGCCCTTTCGAACCTAGCATCATCCATCGCCCATGGACTGACGTGGAATCCCTTCGCCTCCCCAAAATTACTTGGTCCGTGACCAAACCAGGGGCGACGACGGACAGCACAATGTCACCTGCCGTCTCGGTTTCGTCCTCTTAAAAAGGGAATTTTATCGCCAAAAACGGACAGCAAAAATCTTGCAACAATAACTTAAAAGTGATCCGTGTTCTTGAATATGCATCCGGTTATTGGGCCAATCGAATTGGGGATGAAGGCACAAAGTACTAAAGTACATGTGCACGCTTAAAATATATATTTGAATGTTTTTACTTATTTAAAACTAAAATGTAATACCAACGAGGGAATCCCTGGCAGAAAGTTTACAAGGAGAGATCTGTAAAGCAAGTGGTGGAGGTGCAGGCAGTGTGACTGGCAGAGCACGGAATCTTTCAGATGTTAGCAGCAGCATGGTTCCCCATGCTACACCTAACACAACGGTGCGGGTTCAATTCAGATCAATGAGGTCAATTAGTAGGAGAATAAAGATGTCAACAAATAGAATGACCATTAATGATATCTTGTATTAAGAAAGAGCGAAAAACGAGAGAGTTTCAGTCATTAAGCAGAAGCTTCGTTAAGAAAGTGGTGTAGGTGAAGGAAGCAAAACTGTATTGCAAGATAGGCAAAGTAAGGCATTAGTCATAGGACTAATGCCTTACTTTTTAATGGATCATTTGTTCGTTCGAAGCTCGACTACGGATGCGAGTTTTATGCATCCGCAGTTGAACGTGTATTGCGGAAGGTGGACTCGATCCACCATACCGGTCTGCGCTTGGCGACTGGTGCCTTCCGCATGTCCCCCATTGAGAACCTACTTATCGATGCTGGGGAGATGCCACTCGCTCTACTGCGTGCACAGTGCATTATTCATCTGTACACGCGAGCCCGGCGCCTCCCTCAGTCGCCAACAGCTCTCACTGCATCGGCAGCTTATATCGACGGTGCCTATGTAGCCGAGAGACGCCAGTCATACGATAAGCCCTTTGGGTTTAGTGCTAGGAAACTACTTCGAGAACTCGGTATAGTTCTCGGGCCTTAGCACCCTTGTTTCTGCCCAGGATGACACCTTAGAGGGTACCACCTTTGACTATTTGTCGCAACACCTCTACTCCCAAAGCTTGTACAGCACCGGGAGTATTGCGTTCGGCCTTTTTGGAGCACACTTCGTGTCACGCCGGAACCTTGCCAGTGTATACGGATGGCTCTAACTCCTAAGAGAGGGTCGGTTTCCACACCATATCCCCTCTGTTTGAAGTCAGCGGAGCTCTGCCAGGCACTGCGTCTGTCTTGACGGCCGAGCTGGTTGCAATACACTGTTCGGTACGTGAGATAACGCTACGTGCCCGGTTCGGAGACCAGGTTGTGATTTATAGCGACTCACAAAGCGCCCTGAGTGCTCTTGGGGCATTGGAATCTCCGCATCCTCTGTTCGCGATATCCATGAGTCGATGGTTTTGGCGAACCGGGCGGATGTCGAGATTATCTTCTGCTGGGTTCCTGGACATGTAGGAATTGCGGGGAATGAGCGCGCCGATGAGGGCTTCAAATAGTCCGCGAGGACAGGCGACCAGACCAGCGTTTCGCTCTTCATCACAACGATTGCATAGCAGGAATACGGGCTGCCCTCCGGGCGGCTTGGCAAAGAAGATGGGAGACGATCGAGGGAAACTTAAAGTTACGTGCCATTGCGCAGCGCCTGTTGCCATGGACTTACCCCCCCCCCCCAATGCTGCGACGGCTTCAGGTTTCTTTCTGTCATCTGAATTTGACACACTCGCGGAACGCACCGCCATTTGATAGAGCGCTCGAGTGCGCCTTATTGCGACGAGTGCGTTGTCCTTTAGACTGTTCGGCACATTCTTGTTGAATGTCCCATTCTGGGCGATCTTCGGCACGCTACCTGTTCCGGTATCGTGACGAGCGGAGTCGCTACCGTTTGTCCCTCGTACTCGGGACTAGTTCGTGCACACAGACTTGTTGACTATACGACTTTTTGGAGGAGGCTGGCCTCCTACAATTTATTTGACTGTTTTTTGTAGGTTGCATGTTCCTGCGCCGGGGGAAGGAGGGCCTACTTCCGATGCCAGAGCTCGTACACTACATAAGTACTTTTTTAAATTTTGAGAGCCCATCTGGCGACTGCCTACTAGGGCAAAAGTCACTGTACTCACAACAGAGCCTACTACTAGGGTAGTTTAAAAAACAAATAATAATGTGTAAAAAACAAATAACAAAGATCAAAAAAGAAAGTAAAAGGCTTAGCATAGGCTAAAAACAACAAATAAAAAAGAAAAGAAAGCAAAAAGGCAACAGGAAGGAAGCGCGCTCCAACGTCGGGGGTAGGCCCGCTTCCCCAAGCGCAGGAACATGCGACCTACTAAAAACAGTCAAATAAATTGTAGGAGGCCAGCCTCCTCCAAAAAGTCGTATAGTCAACAAGTCTGTGTGCACGAACCAGTCCCGAGTACAAGGGACCAGTAGTAGCCTCCCCGCTCGTCCCGGTACGTACACTAAGCACGGTGCCCTGCGGGACGCCTTCTTTCTAGGTGAAGACGTTAGAAATGGAGTTTCCGACTTGGACTGAGAAAGAGCGCTTTTTCCAAAAATTGTTTAGGAAAAGTGGTAAGTGCCGGCGCATATCCATTTTGCGAATGGTTTTTAATATCCCGTATCTCCAAGAGGTGTCGTAGGTCTTTTCAATGTCAAAAACACTGCTACGAGGTATGTTTATTGAGCGAAGACTCGAAGCACATCTGATTCCAGTCGAGTGATGGAATCGCTTGTTAAGTGGAGCTTTCTGAAGCCACAGTGTGAGGGTGCTGGGAATTTGTTTGTTTCCCGAAACCACACTAGGCGGATCCATTTCATTTTTCCAGTAACTTGCTGAGGCAAGATGTTAGGGCGATAGTTTTGAGGATAGGAAGGGTCTTTGCCAGATTTGAGGAAGGCTAAGACAGTCACCTTCTTCCACTCGTCGGGGAAAGAATTTTCTTGCCAAAATTTGTTGAATAGGCTCAGCATTTTTTTTAAGAGCCATCTGGCGACTGCCTACTAGGGCAAAAGTCGCCGTACTCATGCTACAGCCTAATACTAGGCTAGATTAAAAAAAAAATAAGAGCATGCAAATAACAAAGATAAAAAAGGAGTAAAGGCTAAGACACGAGGTAAACAACAAATAAAACAAAAATAAAAAATAAATAAAAAGGCAACAAGAAGGAAGCGCGCGCCGAATGGGGACAGCATGAATGTTTTCCCTTCACTGTCAATGGTGGATAAAATGATGGATTCTGCATTAGCGAACTTTATCCGGGATCGCTCAGATAAATATAAGTTGATTAAGGAATCGCAACATGGTTTTACTAGAGGCAAATCCTGTTTGACTAATTTAGTGTCTTGTTACAGAAAAGTGTACGATGCTGCCGATAGAGATGAAGATTACGATATTGTATATTTGGATTTTAGTAAAGCTTTCGACAGGGTGCCAACCATGTCGTGGCTTCGTGACACAAAGCGAAGAACTAGTTAGTATTGATGGGATCAAATCCGAGTTGGGTTATGCTACTAGTGGAGTTCCTCGGGGGTCGGTGTCGGTGGCCGTTCTTGTTCTTGATTAATATTAGTGATCTTGAGACTGGTATAAGTAGCGACCTAATCAAGTTTGCTGATGACCCTATGTTGGGTACGATTATGAGGTCAGACTACGATGCTGAGGTATTGAAAGATGAATTGATCAAACTATTCCAATGGTCGGAGAAATAACAAATGGAACTTAACATAAACAAGTGTAGCGTACTTAGTATAGATAGGATTAATCTGCTGAATAATTATAAATTGAACCAGGCAATGGCTTCGCGACTCCCCCTTACGGGAAAAGCTTGCGCTTCGCTTCTAAGATTAAAATTTATAATCTAAAAAAAAGGAGCCATGGTTAAATTTTTATAAATTTTCTGAACTTCATCAATTATAACAATTTTAAAAAGGAACTCTAAACTAAATTTCCTCCCTTTCAAACTATAACGTTGCTAAAATATAGTTATAGAAGAAGATATATAAAAATAAATTTCCTGAACTTCATTTGTATTTCTTTGGATTTTAAAAATTTCCCAAAATTTCGATGATTATATTTATTTCTGAACTTCACCATTTTATTTTTTGATATTATAGAAGAATTATTAGAAATAACTTTGATAAAAAACATAAGTCATAACCAAACTAAATGAAATTATTATTCAAATACTCAAAAAATCCCCTTCTTAAATTATAGCGTTAGTGAAGTGATGATGATGATGATGATGAGAGTTTTACGCAGGTCAGAATGCGAAAGAGACTTCGGTGTCCACAGTGTATAAGTGCTAGAAATAGAACTAATAAGGTATTGGGGTTTATTGGGAGGAGTGTAACTAATAGGAGTGCTGATGTTAGTCTGAAACTGTATCTAACATTAGTTAGGTCTCATCTTGACTCTGCGAAGAAATTATGGTCACCATATGATAGGATGGATATTGGTTTGCTTGAGTCTGTGCAAAGAAGGATGACTAAGATGATTCATAGGTTGAGGAGATTACATTCGTTATAAAGGAGAAGAGATCGAGGGGACTTGATTGAGGTCTTCAAGTGGGTAAAAGGTTATAATAGGGGAGAAATAGGTAAGGGTTCTTATTTTTAGTGAACCGAACAGGACATTTAACAATGGATTTAAGCTGGACAAGTTTAGGTTTAGGAAAGAGATTGGTAGGAATTGGTTTACAAATCGAGTGGTAGATGAATGGAATAGGCTCACTAATCATGTGATAGAAGCGTCCTCACTGGATTGGATAGAGTTATGGATGAGGATGCTAGGTGGGACTGAACTGGGTGATGGGAACAGGAGTTACCTCATATAGGCTATTGATTAGCCTTTGCAGACTCCTTCTTTTCTTGTTTTTAACATCATGATGCGACGGACGGATGGCACCACTTACCTTGCCTACCCACGAACAAGCATCTGATCATCGCGTAAAATATTCCGGTACAATTTTGGCAGAGTCAATTCAACTAAAAACAAACATCATGACGTCATACTCAGTAGGCGTCTTGAAAGAGCGTTTAAATCTCGCTAAAATTTAACCGTTCGAGATCCTGCCCCTCCGAAGAATGGTAATTCTATTCCAAAAGATTTCATTAAAACTTCATATCTTTCAATCCCGTTACCGACCTATTTATCAATCAGGACAAGGATCCTACTGGGCTGACTTCCGAAACTCCCGAGGACTCGAACGCAGAACTTAAAGCACCACAACCTACAAACTGACTGATTTCATTCCGATAGTTGGTCGATAGAATGAGTTTTTGCCTTCGTCAAATCTCTAAATTAATCCCAGCTGGGCCAGACCCACTTAAAAGGAAAGGCCTGTCACATCCTATTAGTGTCTAATTTCGGTCGCCATTCTTAATTACCCTAAAGGTTTCTAACTGCCCCTTAGTATACCTCTTTGTCACGCGAATTCTAAAACTGAAGAAATTATTCTAAAATTGTTTCTTCGACTGCCCTCATAGGACGGAAATATTTGTTGATGGCGAATCTCACGGACAAACCTATTTACATACATGTACAACCTTTTCCGAAAGGCCACTCGGTTTGTTATCTCTGATGGCCAGGTTTACGATCTTTTAGAACAATTAAGCGGCTCTTAATTGAATGCAAAATGCTTGTTTTGATCTCTCGTCCTCAAGTGACGGAACGCAGAGAAGCCATTCTACCAACACACCTCTCTCACCCAGCCCAGATATGTAAGTGCCGCGCCGGGAATTACATACTTCTTGTTCTCGCCCGTAGCGTTATCGGAGCCTCTCAAATGCCCTACAAAAAATGCCCCGTCTATGGCGATGGGTGTAATGCCGCAACACAACGATGCTCTTGTCTTCTCAACACCTAGAGTTACTAGATGTATGGCCATGTGCGTGCGCACGGGTGAACACATTCTAGATCGCTGGTTTAAGGACGCGCGCGTAAGATCTCCGTATTCACGTCTCCGGAACGCGTTTCTTGCCACCCGGTTCCCATTTAGGGGAGGAAAGGTTTGCGTTGCGTCTATTAATCTTTCGTAATCAAGTTATGACCCTCGCAGCTTCGGACACGGGAGGGGGAATTAGCGAATCGCCTCGTGGGGCGGGGGCAGGGAAAAGCAGCTACGAAAGACACCATTCGACGCCAAACTCTGCGCCAGGGTTTGTTTTCATGACCGTTAAAATCGGACACGTACGTTGACCCGGGTGCACACATTGAGAGGTACACATTAATATAAATGGGGGCCTTCGATACACTTCTCAATCAATGAATATTTGTCCTGTGTTGGCGTGTGTGTGTATGTGTACGCGCACGCGGAAATGAGGGATAAAAACAGTTGTGGAAGAGGACAATTTAGCGAATACGGGAACGAATAAATAAGCAAAGGTGGAACGAGAGCAAAACAATGGGATAAGATAATGGCCAAAAAACGCTTCACGCCTCAATATAATTATAAAACATTTGCTCTGATAGAAGCTATTATAGATATATAGATTGCGTGTGTGTGTGGTAGAGACACGCCCTAGTTTTCTCAGTGAATGTGTCCAAAGAAAACACGAGCGAGAAGAAGCAAGTTAAAAGGTTAAATAAATCGAGAGATGTTCTCAGAGGAAACCAAATGTCACAACCAATATCCTTTCCCACCCGCAAATGGCACTCGCACCTGGCACTCAAGCACAAAGTGCCAAGAGAAAATCATGATTCTTCTCGTCTCTCTTTTATCACACAGAGACACATGTGCTCTGTGAGCATAAAAACGTACACAAAGGGATAAAAAGAAAATTACATAATGAAGAAAAGGTTAATTACAAGAGGGAAGATTTGCACATTTGAGAGCTTTGAATTCATCCTCAGCACACAGGGATAAGAAGTTCCACAAGTACACCCTATTTCAGTTCTGAATTTCCCTCTCCTACACAATGGGGTGAATGGTGTAGCGGGAGTAATGCCCCTGCTACAAAGGAAAGCTGGAAACATGGCACGCCCCTTCTGCCTCAATGCCCGCAGTTGTGCACCCTCCTGGTCGCAATGTCTGCAAGAGGATCTGCGGCTATATATCTTCCATACATTTCAACTTTCGCTAGCTTCGCCACTTTCTTTACAGATTTCTTTTTGCTATCTAACGGGTGGATGGTGAGAATTTTTTTTTTAACTGTTTGCGTGATACGGTATCGTTGCTATTGCGTTTTAAACTCGAAGAGACAACCCCCCCTCCTTCTTCCTGCCATTTTTCTACTCCCATTTTTTTCTTCTTATGTCTGCCAATATGCTCATTATTTTCCCATTCCAGGGAACATTAGATTATAAGGGTACAGGGAAGATTAAATAATGCAGAAGCCTTCTTATTCTTTAACCTGGTGCGAAAGTTACTTGGAAACCGAATTCTGGGTAGAAAACAAAAGCTGTTACATCCTTCAGCCTCCCGTAGGCCACCTTAAACAAAGCCCATTTTCCTTCTAATCAGTTTGAATGTCTCCTTTGAGTAGGAAAGTCTCGAAAAAAATAGCAATATTTGCTCTCACTCTACAGTGAAGCACATGTCAAACAACCAAAATTCGACAGGCGATAAGACAACCCACTTGTCCAAACTAAATGAAAAGAGAGCAATTATGAAATATGAGTTTCCAATTAGAGAAAGTAACCATACGCCAAAAAGCTAATCCAGAATTGACTTGGGTAAATGAACGCCGCTTGACAAGTGGTAGTTAGCAGTATTAGAGAACTTGTCTCGGAAGTAAATGTTATTTAGCCACACACCCTACATCTTTTTTTATCGCACTCTCTCTCTAACTTTCTATCTCTTTATCTCTCTTATTATCTCTTTTATTTACCTTTTATTATCATCTCTCTTTATCCCCATCCCTTCCCCCTCACCAAATTTTTAAAATTTCTGACCCTCTTTCCCCACTCAGCCAATAATTTTTCATAAGGTTCGGTTTTATTTGTTCTTGTGGTACTTCTCATTGCTTTTCCAATCGCTCCGCACAAGTGTTCCATTGGATTTAATTCTGGCCTCTGCGGTGGCCACTCCACACCCACCAATTCTCCAAACCAATTTTTGGTGTGGTTGGATATATGTGGCACAGGACATTGTCCTGCTGAAATATAACTCCCATTTCTTGGTGTTAGGGATAGATGGCTCTAAAACTTGTTGGTAACGGTGAAATAAGTAGTAGAGTTCATTCTCCCATGCCATAAAAACATCTCACTTGGCCCTGATGAAGACATGCTGCCCCTTACCATGATATAACCACCTCCATGCTTCACAGTTGATACCACGCAAGGAGGGTGAAATGCCTCTCCAACTTTTCTTCTCAGAAGTGCTGAAAAGTGGGCAAAATAGTATCGAAAAATTTAAATCTTTCAATAATTTTCTTTCAATATATATTTAAATTGGATTATATAAATTACATGTAAAACAATAATATAATAGTCTTTCCTTCATACCTGATAATTACTTTGATCTGAGAAAATAAATTTAGACAATTTTTCCTTTGTCGAATTTTATGTGATCTTTTGCCCATTGAAGATGTTTATTTGTGTTGACCTAGTATACCAAAGGCTTCTTTCTCGCCTTGCATCCTTTTAACCATGGATCTTCAAGGCTCCTTCTAACTGTACTCTGTGATATTTCGCAATTTGAAACTTCAATGAACTCCCCAGCAATTTCAGAAGTTGTCTTTCAGAGATTTTATAGTGAATCCCGAATGAGAGATCTGTTGTCTCTCGGTGTTGCAAAACATTTTCTGCCACTTCACTTCTTCTATACCAGGTTCTTGGTCTCTTGAATGGAGATAAGCTAGATTTGTGCTCCATGTACCTCTGTAAATTATTTAGTTTTAATCATATTACTTATTTAGAATCAAAGTGAATAAACAATATATATATATATATATATATATATATATATATATATATATATATATGAAAAGAAACTCACAACTTGCACGTGAGTCAAAATTCTGATAAATAATAAGCACAAGGAAAATGGAAAAACGATTCCGAGCGCTTTCGTCTTTATTCTAAAAGACCTCTTCCATCCATATATATATATATATATATATATATATATATATATATATATATATATATATATATATTAAGAAAATTATTGCAGTAACGCAATTAATTATGCGGTTAAAAGGCTATTTTTTGGCAAACCAGTCTTCCTCAAAGCCTTCGGAAGGAGCTCTTCTCACATACACGAAAAGGTAGCACTTAAAATAGGCTTTGAGGAAGACTGGTTTGCCAAAAAATAGCCTTTTAACCGCATATATATATATATATATATATATATATATATATATATATATATATATATATATATATATATATATATATATATATATATATATATATATATATATATATATATATATATATATATATATATATATATATATATCCGTACGGCAATAGTTAGGTCTTATTTTCGAAACACCGAATTACTGCTAACTATATTGATACAATGTTTAGCAGATGTAAGAGAGTCGTTTAAGAGCAATTCGTAGTTTTTTGCCATTCAAACGCGAGTTCCATTGAAGGTTTTCTAGGAAAAATGTATTTGGAACACGGTGTAACCTGATCTCCCCCAAAACTCATCACTGAGGATTTGGATCTGGCGGCGAACATAGTTGGATTCTCCTTTGTTTCGCCACATTAACCTGACTCTTGTATCCCTACAGATACGAGTGATTTTGGCGTAACCCCGGATTAAAACAACGGGTGACAGACTGTGAACGAAAATGACGGGAATGTGAGAAGGCACCAAACTTGCTCTCATGACAAGGTGAAACAAAGTCTTAATTGAACCTCGCCAGAAACTGCTCTCGTACTAGTAAGGATGTTCGTATGTGTCGTAAGGACTGGAAAACACGAGCAATGTAAATCGAAATACATCTTACTTTCAGTACAAAATAGGTATTTTTACTCTTCAAGAAAACCCATCGGGAAATCCATACTACGAAATAAACACAGACATCCATTTACTTCCAGACTCGGTATTGAGTAGTGAATGTTCGAGTGTAACTGGGTGATTTAGATCACGAAACATTAGTAATGAGGATTTGGAGAGCTCGCATGATACCAAAAGGACATGCATACATAATGGGGAAGCAAAAGGCAGGGCTTAGATAAGATTTCCTGTTTGTCCACCTAACGCTGACAACTTTTCTTCAGAAACCCGATTTGACGCTCTCAGGCTGACATTAGGACCGCGGAATGAGATAAAGCGACCCTCTTTATTACCGGATCTGCTGCGGTGGACAGGCGAAGAGACTTTATATGGGATTTGGAACAAGTATAACGTAAGGGTATAATGGTAAGCATTGCACAAGCTCTTCCATACACATTATACGGTATGCTGCGAAGATCGTGGTATCGATGGGTAATTTATTTATCTTCGAGAAATTCATTATCGCGTTAAAAAGTAATTAACGGCGACAGTTGACATTGGAATAAATAATCTTTATCTGGAATGTAGATGGAGTTTCTTTTCACGGGATTATTTGTAATGACCGCAAATTTTGATTCCAAGTGAACACATACAAAAGTAAAAATGAAAAAGCACCTAAAAAACTCCAAATAATATTATCTTCGTGAATGAAACTTCCAGACATGTACAAATCCCGGAATGTTTTGGGAGAATCAAAAGGCAATAAGGTCGTGGTGGGCATCCAAGAAACTCTACCATAAATCTTGAGAGTGAAACTTAATCTAGCAGAGGTCGGCCGTTCCTTGCGAGGGTTTGGCATTCACAGTGAACAGGTCCCCTGGTTGCAATAAAAACTGTGGTGATGTTATCAGAGAGTGGAAGACACTCTCCCACCCCAGGACAATACCTGGCGACAGAGGATGATGAGAAGGGTAAACAAACCTTCGCCATAGAGCGTCATGCGAAGCTCTGCATTAGCTTAGAACACGAAGGCGTCAATGTATTTACCTTTTATTAACTCATCGCAGGAGGGAAACGAGTTGATAGAAAGCAGCCCCATAAATACCCCTACCCCTCAAATGGTGGGCTACAGAGATCACCACCAAATATCCCCGAAGATAATTTAATGGCAATCAGGAGTTTGATCTAACAAACATCGCCTCATTGAAAAGGCGTCGTGGAAGGATGACAAAAGGAACTTGAGAAGCAACGCCATTTGGCACACTCTCCAACCAAAACGAACACACAGGTTCCCGAGGGGAACTCCTGCAGTTCCGATGCTTAAAACAAAGATAACAACAAACAAATGGGAAACATGAAACCTCGGTTACGCTCTGCTAAGGACGATTTATAAGCTGTACAAACAAGCGCTTTTATTGCCGCTCGGAATCCTCTCAGATATTCCTCAAAATAAACTCGGACTACAATATACCCAAATACAACTCGATACATACACACACACACACACACACATATATATATATATATATATATATATATATATATATATATATATATATATATATATATATATATATATATATATATATATATATATGAGAAACTCACAAAATAGCGCATGAGTAGAGCAATAAATGCAAAAAATCCCACAGGAAAATGAAAGGCGGATTCCAAGTACTTTCCAACTTGTTCAGTTCATTATCAAGGAATAAAGAAAAATTTTACAATATTTCTTTGTCACCCTATCAATTGGAATTCGGCTAAATTTATTTACAAATCTAATGACTTTGTTCAAAGAAATATTGTTGATTGTTCATTCATTAATTCCTCGCCTAGTTTTAATATATCCCCAAGTCTCTTTAAACTAGACCCTGTTATTAAAAGGCTTATTTATAAAGAAATTGTCCATTTTAAATCTTAACCCTTTGAGTATTAATTTAGTTATGTCTCTCTTGTTTATTTTTATGTATTCACAATCGGAGATGTACGAGTATGCACTTAGATAGGTCACATAAATGCCTACATTCTTTGGTTTTATACTTCATATCCGTCTTTGATAATATTTTTCTATTTTGGGTCCTTTCGTTATACATGGGCGTGGCTTTGCTCTTCTGTTTCATATATATATATATATATATATATACCACTTTTGTAAAAAAAAATCGTTATTCCTTGATAATGAACTAAACAAGTTCGAAAGTACTTAGAATCCGCCTTTCCTTTTCCTGTGAGATTTTTGGCATATATATATATATATATATATATATATATATATATATATATATATATATATATATATATATATATATATATATATATATATATATGAGTATATACATGATGACTAATTTTGTATTAATAATTTTCTTTTCAATCCTTTCGATTTGGCGTATATTCGCCGCCTTCTCTTCTTGAATCAACTCGTGAATAATCTGCCCTACTGAGTTCATTGAAAAACTACAGTTTTAATCTTAAGGAAGGTAATAGTAAATTACTCTACTTTCCCCGAGTTTAATAAAATATTAAGGAAAAGTACATTAATTTGCTGCTCTCTTCCTTAAGATCAAAACCTTCCGTTTTCACTGAACTTCGGGGAGCTTATTCAAGAAGGCCAAATCGAAGGATTGAAAAGAAAATTATCAATACAAAATTCGTCGCCGCTTTCAATAAATCTCCATGATTTACATATTTTTGGAATGTCATTCCACTTTCTCTCAGGGTGTAATGCCACTTTTCATTCAGAAGGTTAGGCTACTTTTCTCTCAGAAGGCTTGGCCACTTTTCTCGGAATATTATGCACCTTTTTGCTATAAGGATGGCATGACACTTTTCTCTCGGAATGTTATGCCATTTTCTTATAAGTATATTATGCCGAATTTCTATAGGAATGTTATCCACTGATCATTGAATGTTATGCCACTTATCTTGGAATATTATGCCACTTTTAAATCGGAATGTTATGACACTTATTTCTCGGAATAATATTCTAGCTTCTGCTCATATTATTTCACCATTCTCTCAGAATCTTATGCCACTTTTCTCTCAGAATGTTATACCACTTTTCTCACAGAATGTGATGCCACTTTTCACTAGGAATGTTATGCAACTTTTCACTAGGAATGTTATGACATTTATCACTAGGAATGTCATACCACTTTTCACTAGAAATGCTATGTCGCTTTTCTCTCAGACTGTTATGCCCCTTGTTTCTCAGAATGGCATCCTACGTTTTGCTCAGAATGGCATATCACTTTTCTCTCAGAATATTATGCATCTTTTACTCAGAGTGTTGTCATTTTCTTTCAGAATATTAGGTCACTTTTCTCTCAAAATAGCATGCCTTAATCTCAGATTTTTAGGCCGCTTTTTTTCTTTCTTGGAATGTTATGCCACTTTTCTCTCGGAATTCTATGCTGCTTTCACTCTAAATGTTATGCCACTTTTCTCTCAGAATTGTATGATACTTTTCAATCGGAATGCTGTGCCACTTCTCTCTCGAAATAATATTCCACTTTTTGCTCAGAATATTATTTCACTTTTCTCTTAGAATATTAGGCCAGTTTTCACTAGGAATATCATACCACTTTTCACTAGGAATTTTATGCCGCTTTGTTTCTCAGAATGGCATGTCACTTTTCTTTCAGAATGTTATGCTAATTTCACCGGTAATGTTATGCCACTTTTCCTTCAGAATATTATGCCATTTTTCTCTCAGAATGGTATGCCTCTTATCTGAGAATATTAAGCCGATTTTCTCTTAGAATGTTATGCTACTTTTCTCTCGGAATCCACTAAGTCATTTTTTCTCAGAATGTTATGACACTTTTCTCTCGGAATTCTCTAAGTCATTTTTTCTCAGAATGTTATGACACTTTTCTTGCGGAATATTATGTCAATCCTCTCTAAGAATGTTATGACACAATTCTCTCAGAATGATATGACAGTTTTCTTAGAATATAATGCATTTTTTCCTTCGGAATGTTACGCCACTTTTTTCTCAGAATGTTATGTCACCTTTTATCGGAATGTTATACCACTTCTCTCAGAGTATTATGCAACTTTTCTCCCAGAATATTATGCTACATTTATCACAGAATGTTAGGCCATTTTTCTCTCAGAATGTTATGCCGCTTTTCATTCGGAATGTCAGAGAAAGAGAGAGCGACACGTAGGACGGGAATACTACGCATCAATTATAGCAGATTAGCTAATTTAGTTACAGCAGTCGGGCAAAATTCGAGTAAAATATATGCTAATGAGATCGGATTTTTTTGAAAACACTTAACTTCCGTTCAAATAAGACGTTACATATAGCGAGTCTAATTGTAAAATTGGAGGTACCGCTAGATGTCGTGAACTGTCTAAAATTCACTTCGGGCGGCTCTGTATAAATAGTAAAGCATCGGTCTGGGCAAAATTAGTAAGGCCTGCAGACTCTTATTGCTCGCCGATTGTAGGTGGAAATTAAGTTGTGATAAATTTTAAATATTGACTAAAACATTCATTGTCCTCCGAATAATTCCAGACTTAAATAAGACCCGGCCATAACTATTGAAATACGACCCAGTGCCCTGATTGCTTGCATTGTCCTTACGAGTGTCTATTTTGTCTTTCTTTATAGCTTCTTTCTCTCGGCCTTCCATACCTCAAGAGCCCGAAGACAAGAAAAAAATACTCGATGTAAGCTTCCTAGAGAGGGAAGAAACTTCTACACTGCCATATTCGAGCCCAGCCTCCCCCCGGCAAAATACTCCCTCGATCCCTACTTTCTAGGCTGGCAGTGGTTACTGGTTGTATCTTCCGCCATAACTTCGAACAGGCCGAGTACTAATCAACCCTAAGTCGATGCTCATGCACTTGCTCTTCTCGAGCAGCAAAGTCTTTGGGTGGCAGATCTACCCGGAATTGGAGTCCCCTTTGTTGGTCACGTGCGGCCGTTTGTGTATACTCACGGCTCCTACTTGGAGCCAGCATTCTAAACCTATTCGCCCAGTTATTCCTTTGCATTTATCTTTCATTTCTATTATTTGTGTTTGTACAGTAGTAAAGATTATTTTGTTTCGCCCAGTTTGATATCCAGAACCTCCTAGATAGTTGATTTAATTCTGCCAAGTGTAGCTGTTGTCATACGGAGACTAGTCACACTTACAAGATTTATTGCGACCCATAGTTAAATTGCATCATTCGAGGCAAGGCCCAATTGCAGAGTTGCCCTGCGTGCTATCCGCTATCCTTTCCGGGACAGAGAAAGCAAACGGAGGTCAAGAGATCTAACCTGACCTACGACACGGAATGTTATGCCACTTTTTACTCGGATTGTAATGCCTATTTTTTCTCAGACTGGATGCCATAATATTTCAGAATGTTATGCCACTTTTTTCTTTCGATTGTTATGCCACTTTTCTCTCATAATGCGATGCCACTTTTTTATTCTGGAATGTTGCCACTTTTCTTTCAGAATAACATGACACGTTTCTCTCGGAATGTTATGCCACTTTTCTAACTGAATATTATGCCACTTTTCTAACTGAATGGTATGCCACTTTTCTAACTGAATGTTATGCCACTTTTCTAACTGAATATTATGCTACTTTTCTAACTGAATGGTATGCCACTTTTCTAACTGAATGGTATGCCACTTTTCTAACTGATTGGTATGCCACTTTTCTAACTGAATGGTATGCCACTTTTCTAACTGAATGTTATGCTACTTTTCTAACTGAATGGTATGCCACTTTTCTAACTGAATGTTATGCTACTTTTCTAACTGAATGTTATGTTACTTTTCTAACTGAATGTTATACCACTTTTCTAACTGAATGTTATGCCACTTTTCTAACTGAATGGTATGCCAATTTTCTAACTGAATGTTATGCTACTTTTCTAACTGAATGTTATACCACTTTTCTAACTGAATGTTATGCCACTTTTCTAACTGAATGTTATACCACTTTTCTAACTGAATGTTATGCCACTTTTCTAACTGAATGTTATACCACTTTTCTAACTGAATGTTATGCCACTTTTCTAACTGAATGGTATGCCAATTTTCTAACTGAATGTTATGCCACTTTTCTCACTTAATGCTTTGCCAATTTTGCATCAGAATGGTTGCCACTTGCTTCAGGAATATTGGAGGAGGGAGTCCAATTTTTATTTTGCAGTGGTAACATGATCTTCAATTCAGGTTGTTCCTTTTCAAAGACTATTATTATTAACTTAACAGATGACAACGTTTTGTTGGCGCCGTTTCTCTTGAAGCACCCAATGGGTTGTTGATGACTGGCAATCCTATAAAAGAGGCACCGACGCCTGGGAGTATTTTGAAACCGGATTGGTCGCTTATTTTATGGTTTGATCGTACTAACCACCGTTGTACGCTGCATGTCGTTAAAGGCGAGCGACTAAGCTTACCCCGATCTGGCCGCTGACATGGAAAGCAACGCACCCGAGTGTTTTGTTCCTGCGAGTGCAAAGACGGTAATAGGTGGGGGCGTTGCGGCTCTCATCACGCCGGTAGTAGCGTTGATGTGTGCCAACTTGAGACATTGATGGCCAAAATCTCACTAATCGCTCGATAAACTGCTGCAGCAGTTTTGAAACGGTCCTTCTTCACAATTCGCCTACCAGTTGACATACTAGCCCTACATAAACCTGTTTGGTCATAGGTTGATAGAATATTATGAATTACATTTTAGGAGCGCTTGACAGTCTCTGAAATGGCTCCATTTGAAAAACCATCTTTGGCATGTTAGCTAGACAACAGCTGGCAAGAGCATGACCTAATCTAAACGAGATTGAACTGAAGTTAGTTGCTATGGAAACAATGCCGGTTGTCTCTACAAGAAAACTAAGCATTTGGGTCATTTCCTATAGTTCATTTTTTCTGGTAAATTGCTTATCTGCTGAAAACTCGTTAGTAAATTGAGACGACGATAGCACCGTCATTCCCAGGGTTTTAGAGCCTTCTAATTAATAAATGTTATAGAAGAAATGTTATCCAACTCATCAAATTACATAAGAATACCCGCTTTAGGTGCAATTCTGATTAAATTGATTTTATCGATACGTTGTTCCTTTTTCCTTGGGAGCCAAGAGCCACATTGTTAATTGGAATCGCATCATATTATATTATATATCATTTTGAAGGGATTTTTTTTCTGAATTAAAATGAGATTCAAATTTTATTTTAATCAATTTTAAAGAAAATATGATTAATTTTAATAACATTCGGGATCGAGGCTTTATATATCTGGTCAAGAAACGCGGTATAAAAACTAGAGGTCTAACGACATTTGGCAATCGCCTTTGAATTTGGATCTAATGCTAGGTTTTAGAATTAGGAATACTACGAGTTTATTTAAAAATAGCAGCAGGTTCATCCCCCACAATTAAAAACTGTATGGGGGGGAGAATAGCCTAAGGTAGGTGGCGCTATCGTCGTCTCAATTTACCAACTCGTTTATTCCTCCAAATTTGGATAACTTTTACTCATACGTAGTTTTTACCTGTAGATTATCGAACACCACTTTTGGAAACCTTGGATTTTCTCTGGCAAAGGTGACGAAGATGTGGTGATAGAAATACAGACGTTCTGAACTTTTGGGACAATACTGTAAAAGGAATCTTACTAATCGGTGGTAGACTTCTTACCGAGCTATCTGATCGGTAATAAAACCGCTACCAAGATTACTGATCGTTGGCAAAGTCTCTGTCGATGTTACTAATCAGTGATAACACCTCTAACAACTGTATATATCGCTGGTAAATCTGTCACCCAATTATTTTTTTCCTCACAATTTGATCATGGATATTATATTCCTGCCCTCGCCTTCAGTTCATTGCAGGGGCACAAAACACCCCTTGGGTTTGCTGTATTACTGAACTCCTAAAGGATAAAACCTTCTTTGAGCAAAAAGGCATATTGTCAGGAGAGTTGCGCGGAGTGTACTCAGCCTTTTGATTACGTGGCGAGATGCCCCCGATGGGTTTCGCTTATTTTTAAT